>VDFB02066941.1:0-85147 GCA_007258455.2 Sequoia sempervirens
CTCTCCAGTTATATTTATTTCTCCATCTCTCCCTCTTTATCTCCATATATATCTCTCACTCACATACTCCTTCTTTCTCCCCCTATCTATCTCTATCTTTCCCTCTCCCTCTCTCTATTACTTGTCTCTATCACATCCTTTGTCTCACCCTTGCCCCTCCTCTTATCTCTCTCTCTCTCTCTCCCTCTCGATCCTCTCTCTTATCTCTTTCAATCCATATATTTCTCTACCTCTTTCTCCACTCTTTATCTCTCTCCCTATCCCTCTCTATCTCTCTATATCTCGCTTTATTTGTACTAATTTGTCTCTCCCTTTCCATCTTTATGTATTGAATCCTCTCTCTCCCTCCACCCCATATTTTTCTCTCCCCCTAATTTTCTCTCTCAATCTCTTATTGTCTCTCTCTATTTCTCTATATCACACCTTCTCTCTCTCCCTATCCCTCTCTATATCTCCTTGTGTCCTATCCCTTTCCCTCTCTATATATTGAGTTATGTCTCTCCCCCCTCTCTCCTTATATATCTCTCTCCACTCTATCTCAATCTCTATATTGCTCTTTATCTCTCCCTATCCATCTTCATGTATATCTCTCTATTAATTTTTCTTTATCTCTCCCTCTATCTATCCATCCCCCACTCTCTCCCTCTCCTTCTCCCTCTTCCTAAACCTCTATATCTATATCTCTATTGGCCTCTCTATCTCTCTCCCATATCTATGTTTATCCATAGTACTCCTATATCTATCTCTTTATCTCTATCTCCTAGTTATCTCTCTATCACTCCATCTCACCCTCTATATTTTGATCTCTCCCTCTCCCTCTCCTTCTATACCTCTCTATCTCCCTCTCTCTCTATTCCTACCTCTTTATCTCTATATATTTATCTCTCCCTCTACCTATTTCTATATCTCTATCTATTTCTCTCCCTATTCATCTCTCCCTCTATGTTCATCGCTACCCATATATCCCTCTCTCCCTTGTTGTCCCTCTTATTCTTCATATACCTATATATTTATATCTCTATTTGCCTCTCTATCTCTACCCCCTATATATATCTCTCCATAATCATTCTATCTCACCCTCTATTTTTCTCTATCTCCTTAAATCTCCATCACTTTCTACCCCTACATATATATCTTCCTTTCTACCTCTCTCTATATATGAATTCTTATCTCTATCTTTATCTTGCTATTTTTCCATCTTCCCCTCTCTCTCTCTCCCTCTCTATATGTTTATCTCTTCTATCTCTCTTTATCCCTCTCTATCTATCTCTCTTTATATCCCTATATATACTCTCTCCTCTCCCTATTGTAATACTCAAAATAGGCATAAATGTGAGCATGTTATAGTGTGCTCACATTTATGGAGAAGAAAAATATAAAAAAATGGTAAAAATACATGTCTAGATCTCATGATTCTAGACCCAAATGCTCTATTTTACCTTTCAATCTACATGATATCTAACATACAAACACACTTTTCATGGTGTTGAAAAAATATCAATCATTGTTTAATAATTATACCACCTTTTCTTATTTTATTGATGTAGAAGAATCAAATGACATGTTTTTAGATTGAATTAGATAGTATCAATTATAATTATCATGTTCTATGTTTGAATTTGATTGTTAGGATAGGTGACATAATTGCTATCCTAAGTTAAGAATTATGTGTCTCCATGTTCTTTGGAAAGTGTTCTAGAGGACATGAGGGAGAAAATATTTATTATTTATTTTTCTATGACAAATTTTAATTGAATTCAAAGAGGTGGACCCATTTCAATGACGATTAAAGAGGATTTTAGGAGGATATTCCTCTTGGGCATCCAACTTTGTGAGTGGGGACCACTTTGGTGTGCATGTATTTACATGTTATTTGCATGTTTTGCATGATCTTTCATGGTTGGGCACATAGGTTTTAATGTTGGTGCATTCTCTTGCATGAAGCCATCGAAGCTGTCGGTGAGTTATGGAGCACTTAGGTTTGACCAATTCTGATTGCTTGTGGGTTTGGCACCCATGTAAAGGAAATGTGATTATATAATGTTTTATTCCATGTTTCTTGTTGTTTTGGGATACCATTTGTGGTATTCTCTCCCACAAACTTCTATAAGTTGGAGCATTGAGATGGTGGTTTGCAGAGTTTGTTTATAGGTTGTTAGAGCAACGAAGTGCTGCTCAAATACAAAGAGAAGTATTTTATTATTGCATCTCATTTGAAGATTAATACAAATATTGGGTCTCTTTGGGTGTGGATTTTTTTCTTGCAAGGGTTTCTCCACGTATATCTTGTGTCACTTATGTTTGATAGCTTGTGGTATTGTTGATTTTTCTTTCATTGTTGAATTGTTAATCACATAATCTCTTTATGATAATATTGGATACATAATTTTAGATATAAAACCACATTTTAAGTTCATATTGTTGTAAGTTTCACCTTGAATATCCAAAATTTTGTATCAGAGCTAATGGTTATGTTGAGAGAGTGACACCTTTCTATTAGAGTAATAGGTTGTTTACTTGATTAATTTAATCATATTGATTAATTAATTAAGTCACCTTTACTTTATTTCACTTAAGCTAAACTTAGGAATCTTTATTTTGCATTATTAAATTAGTCATGTCGTCTCGTTCATTATTATCTTGACACTTGTCACATTCTAATTTAATCCTCATCCTAGGGTTCTCACCCTTACGCTTTTGATCTCCTTTCTTAAGGATTGATCTCTTTGTAATTATGTTATGAAATATCTTGCACAATAGAAGAATATGATATGAAATATGTTGCAAATACTTGATAATGGCTGAGAATAACAAGCCACTTTGAGGGCAAAAACCTCCAAATATCTCTAATGAGAACACACTTCACAACTTGATGATCAAATAAGACTCACAACCTCCTATATATACCTATTTATGCCTAGGATATCACCTAGGCCGACTTAGAAACACCTATATAAGTCTTAGGCTGACCTAAAAAACTAAATAACAATATACTAATGATAATATGACTTAATAGAGAGTTAAGATAGCCACAAGCCAACTATTCATAACCTGATGTACACTAATATTAAGGGCGTAGCATGCCCCCTTCTTCAAAGAAGAATTTTCCTCAATGCTAATCAAGTTTGGATTCTTTTGAATGAACTCCTCATCCTCCCATGTGGCATCTTCAACTGGTAAATTCTTCCATTGGATGAGATACTCAGTGAGAGTTCTATTCCTCAGCTTCTTTGTGCATGTTTGACGAATGCACTCTGGTTCCAAAATGATTCTTCCTTCTTCATCGAGCTCTGGTAGTGTTGTTTGAGTGGGAATATTATGCCCAATTACCTTCTTCAAACAAGAAACATGAAAAACTACATGTATCTTTGTTGTTGGTGGCAACTCTAGCTTGTAGGCAACACTATCGATCTTTTGCATGATTTGGTGTGGACCATAATACCTTGGAGACAACTTATTATTCTTTTTTAGTTGCTTTAGTGATATTTGCTTATAAGGCTGCAATCTCAAGAAGACCCAATCCCCAACTTCAAAACTTCTTTCACTACGATGTTGGTCTGCCTGTTGTTTCATTCGATTTTGTGCCATAGATAAATTATCCTTGAGTCCTGAAAGTACTTGTTGTTGATGAAGCAAGTGGTCTTCTACTACCTGAACTCTTGGTGACGCCTTTATTGATGATGTGATGGAAGGAGGACAATATCCATAAAGTGCCAAAAATGGAGACATTTTTGATGAGTCATGAAAAGAAGTGTTATACCACCATTCTGCAAGTGGTAGCCAATCTACCCATTGAGACTGTTTCTTTGAAGTGAAACAACGTAGATATACTTCCAAACACTTATTAACAACCTCAGTTTGCCCATCTAATTAAGGGTGGTATGAAGAGCTATGAGCCAACTGAGTACCCAAACATGAGAATAAATCTTTCCAAAAGTGACTAGTGAAGATAGGATCACGATCACTAATAATAACCTTAGGTGTACCATGTAGCTTTTGGATATTCTCCAAAAAATATTTTGCCACTGCACTTGCTATAAAAGGATGTGATAATGCAATGAAATGTGCATATTTAGTGAGGTGATCAACTACTACCATGATGACATTATGACCTTTAGATTTGGGAAGCCCTCTGATGAAGTCCATAGATACCTCCTCCCAACGCTGGCTTGGAATAGATAAGGGTTGCAAGAGACTTGGTGTCTTAATTGTCTCCCCTTTATTCCTTTGACAAACCAAACATTCAACCACAAATTTTTGTACATCACCTTTTATCCCTTCCCAAAAAAAATCTTGCTTGTCTTGATGATACGTCTTCAAAAATCCTGAATGACCACCCACTGGAGACTTATGCAACTCTATGAGAATCTTGTGTTTAAGAGTGGAATTCTTGCAGAGATACAAACACTCTTTATACCAAAGAGTATCTCCCTTCCAACAAAACTTATTTGAACTACTACGATCACTTTTTAATTGTGATGAGATTACTTGTCGCAACATCATTTTGCCACTCTGCTTTGGCTTCCTCCACCCAATTTGCTTGTAATATTGAAAGGGAACACAATAAGGCTTCATCTTTCCCATCCTTCCTTGAGAGTGCATCTGCTACAATATTTTCTTTCCCTTTCTTATATACAATCTCAAAGTCATATCCTAACATCTTAGTGACCCATTTTTGTTTCTCTTCAAAAGATATTATTTGTTCCAAAAAATATTTTAGGCTATCATGATCTATCTTAACCTTGAAGTGTCTACCCAATAGATAAGGCCTCCATTGTTTAACTGCATGGAGGATTGCTAGCATTTCCTTCTCATAAATAGGTTTTAGTTGATTCTTACCCTTTAATTGATGACTCTCAAAAGTAATTGGTTGACCTTCTTGCATGGGCACTACTCCTATCCCATTTCTAGAAGCATCACATTCCACAATGAATTCCTTGGCGAAGTCAAGAGTGGAAAGCAGTGGAGTTGTACACATAGCCTCCTTCAATCTCTCAAATTTTGTATTGGAAGACTCGTTCCAATGAAAAGAATCCTTCTTCAATAGAGTGGTGAGAGGTGCTGCTATATGACCATAATTCTTCACAAATATTCTATAGTACCCTGTCCATCCCAAGAAACCCCTTAATTTCTTAATGGTTTTTGGAATAGGCCATTCCATGATAGCCTTAATTTTGTTAGGGTCCACCTTTACTCCTTCATGTGAAACTATGTGTCCCAAATAATCCACCTTGTTAAGACCAAAAGCACACTTGGATGGCTTAGCATAGAGTTTATGATCTTCAAGTATTTTTAATGCTTGATCCAAATGTTGCAAATGTTCTTCCCAAGTCTTGCTATAAATCAATATATCATCAAAGAATACTAACACAAACTTTCTCAAGAACTTAAAAATGGAATTCATCAAACTTTGGAATGTAGATGGTGTATTGGTAAGACCAAATGGCATCACAAAAAATTCATAATGACCCTCATGAGTACGAAATTCTATCTTACAAATATCTTCCTCCTTAATCCAAATTTGGTGATAACCAGATCTAAGATCTAACTTGGTAAAATACATAGCTCCATTCAATTCATCTAGCAAATCATTAATGACTGGAATAGGAAACTTATCTTTAATGGTGTACATGTTGAGCACTCTATAATATGGACACATGTGCCAAGTATCATCCTTCTTACATACCATCACCACAGGCGAGGAGTAAGCACTTTGGCTATGCCTGATAATTCCTGCCTCTAGCATCTCCTTAACAATTTTTTCTATCTCACTCTTTTGTATGTGTGGATACCTGTAAGGCCTGATGTTCGGTGGTTGGATCCCTGGAACTAATTGTATGGTATGATCATGATCCCTCTTAGGAGGAAGTCCTTTATGCGTATCTCCAAGAACAACTAAGTGATGATCTATTATAGCTTGCAAATCTGGATGAGTAGAAGCATTAGATTGAGAGACTTCTAATGAACATAGCTGGGCCACAAATCCATCCACTCCTTTCTTAAGAAAATTTTGTATTTGATGAGAGCTTACCATTTGTGGGGATTTTTACTTCAACCCCCTTAGCTCTACTACCCTTCCTTATGATTGAAATCTCATGAATAGTTCTTGGAAGTTCATCTCAATCGTTCCCAGTGTAGTAAGCCATTGTACTCCCAAAACAATATCTGCTGCACCCATGGATATTGCATACATTGGGGTATCAAGTTGATAATCTCCCATGGATAATTTAATGCTATGATACTTCCCTGAACAACTAACTATACCATCTGCAATCAAAACCTAAAACTCTAGAGCTGGATATATAATTTTTTTTAGATGAGTAGCTAACTTTTTGTTGATGAAATTATGAGTACTACCTGAGTCGATCAATACTGTTACCTTCTACTTCTTTAAGAACCCCACCACCTTGAGAGTTTGGGGAGCACTGAAACCTGAGAGTGCATGACAAGAAATGATTGGTTGAGAATCATGTGATTCCTCATTTGACTCCCTTTCATCCTCTAGTATGGGTTCCTCCTCTTCTTCCTCACTTGGACCTTCAATATAGAACAATTTCTTTTCACTGCATTTATGTCCTCAACTGTATTTTCTATCACAATTGAAACACAACCATTTTTCTCTTTTCTCCTCATTTTTTTGTGGAGTCAACCTAGTAGGTTGTGTTGAATATCCTTTCTCTCTTGTCACATTAGCCCCTTGCTTCTTAGGAATCAAATACTTCTCCTCTACCCTGCGTGCTAAGATAAAAGGCTCATTTATGGAGCTAGGGATAAACATGCATACCTCATGTCTAATGTGATCCTTGAGACCTCCCAAGAATAAATCATTCAATTTTTCCTCCGTAATTGTATCCACTCTTAAGGATAGATTTTGGAATTGCTGAATATAATCCTTAACTGATCTTGTTTGTTGAAGTTTAGCCAGCTAGCTAAAGAAGTTTTTTGTCATGCTATTGCTATATTGTGCTTGGAGTTCCTCAGTAAAAATTGACCATGAGATGGTGAGCCCCTTTTTCCTTTGATGAGTGCAAAGCCAATGATACCAAATGAATTGATCTGATTCTAGATATAGGGAAGCCATCGTGACCTTTTGTCCATTTGGGATTTGGTGTACTTTAAAAAAATTCTCCATTTGGTTTATCCATGTTAGAGGATCCTTGCCATCGAACTTACGCATATCCACCTTTGGAAATAAATTCCTAGATCCCATATGAGTACTAAAGCTTGTGTCAATGTTAGCTGACCTAGAATTTTCACCTTGATCACTTGAGAACTCCTTTCTTGGTTCAACCATGTAGGTGCTTAACACGTTTTGTATGTCCGATATATCTCCTCTTAGGTCACACATATCCATCTTCATTGAGGAAATTTGTTCCTTTACCTTACTTATTTCCTCATTAGGAGTAATATCCTCTATTGTTACCCCATCCTTATCAGGAGTCTTCCCCGGAGTGACAACATTCTTTTTGCCCCTTGTTGTAGGCCCCGTCATGATGGGAATCACTAATTTTGAAATAAATCACACAAATGAAACTTAAATTCTCTAAAATTTTTACTCTAACTTACTAGGGCCAAAATAACTCTCACCTAGAAAAATCTCCAAGAAATAGGTAGATTTATAGCGTGGAGAGTGATAATTGTGAAAAATTTAATTTTTCAATAATTTGCTTATTTCTACTCCAATTCCTCCAATTTTTTTACTGTAATATCCTTTAGTATGTCTTCAAAAAACCAATAAAAATAAGACCCCAATTTGAAAAGATGTCTGAGATATGAAAATTCCAAAAAAATTGTGTAGAAACCCTAATTCTGTAATAATTCGCTTAATTCTGCTCCAATTCTTCTGAAATCTAGACTGTAGCTTCTTTAATATGTTCTTCAAAAACCCTTTAAAAATAAAAAAAAATTAACCAAAATTTGAAGATATGCTCTTCCCAAAATTGCCTCCAAAATTGAGAAAAAACCTTGCCTCTACGGTGCCAAGATCATGCTCTGATACCACTTGTTATGAAATATCTTGCACAATAGAAGAATATGATATGAAATATGCTGCAAATACTTGATAATGACTGAGAATAACAAGCCACTTCAAGGGGGAAAACCTCCAAATATCTCTAATGAGAACACACTTCACAACTTGATGATCAAATAAGACTCACAACCTCCTATATATACCTATTTATGCCTAGGATATCACCTAGGCTGACTTAGACACACCTATATAAGTCTTAGGCCTACCTAAACAACTAAATAACAATATAATAATGATAATATAATTTAATAGAGAGTTAAGATAGCCACAAGTTGACTATTCATAACCCGATGTACACTAATATTAAGGGCGTAGCAAATTATTAACTTCTTGGGTAATGCATTTTTGCTTCATGTTTGCAGAGCACCATTATTGTGTCTCTTGATCTCCTTTGGTGGCAAGTTATTTACTTGCAGGTGTTCATTGGGATATGTGAGGTTGGATTATCAACTTCTACATGGTATCAGAGCTCCAGACCTACAAGATTCTTGTTCCTTTTCTGTGAGATCTTCCTTGAAGCAGTTTTCCAATGCATCCAGGGTCAAATCAGACCTCTCCTTTGAATCTAAAGCTACTAGAATAGTCAAGATTGACCTTTATTTTGTCAAATTTGGCTTCTATTTGTCAGATTTGTGAGGGTTTGAAGAAAGGGATTATTTGCCAAATCCAAGGGGTACCTAATTTTTTGGGGAATTTTGAGCCCAAACAAACCTCACCATTGCGTCCACAGCAGCCAAAAACCCTAAGATCGACTGCGAAATCGTCGAAATCCAAGCAGTTGACATGTAAGGAATTTTTTTCTTTCTCTAGGCCTGTATGGCCTCACCTGCACACTTTCCGAGGTATTAAAAAAAATTTACGTCAAAAAATATGTTATTTTTTTCTTGCAAGATTTTTTTTTCAAAAAAAAATCATTTAAAATATTTTTATTGAAAAGCCTTTTTTGAAAAGGCACGCAAGGTTTTTTTGTTTTTTTAAAAAAGTTTTTTAAAAGAGAGGGGACAGTACCAAGGTACCACTACCTTGCCTTTATGGTAGGCGGCGGCCCCTTAGGCCCCTTGCAGGGAGGGTACCAACCCTACCACATTGGCAAGTGGCAGCCCCCACAGTCCCCCTTAATTTTTATTTTTTTTAAAAGATTTTTTATTAATTGTAATTTTTTTTATTGTTTTAAAAAAAAAAACATTTTTTTTTAGAATAAGCCAAATTATGCAAATGTGGTGACAACCATTTGTCCATCAAATTTAGGGTCATAGTTTTGCTGCGATGACCATTTGGTTGTCAAATTTAATGCCGCATACTGTGGTTTTTTTCCCTTTGAAAGTTGTTTTCTTTCAGAGGCCGTAACTTTTTCCCATAGTGTCAAAATTAGGAAAACGAGATATCATCGAAAAGAGGACTCAAAGTACTTTCCAGCGGTGTAGGTATTTTTTAGAGATTTTTTCTCAGGTCCCTATGATTTCTAGTCAAAGTCAGATCTTCTTTTCTAGAGTTGCCTTCAGTGTTTTCAACATAACTTTTGCATATGATGTTGAAAATGGGCAAACAAGATATCGCCCGAAAGCTTGTTCCGAGCTCTTTGTAGTGTTATAGGTGGTTTCTAGATTTTATTTTTGTTTTTTTTCCAGAAATCCTTCTTCTTAGCTGTAGTCCGTTTTGGACTTTATGGGCTCACTTTGCATGTATTTATCATTTGTAAACGCACTGAAATAAAGTTACTCAACTTTGTATGTGTAGTATTGGGATTCTTGCACATCACTTTGTGCCTTGTTGTACTTGCACTATTATATAAAGTGTCATGGGGGTTGATGTTTGCCTTTGTTTTTCCTTTATATCTGTTTGTACTTTCATGTCTGCACATTTATATGTTCTTGGTTCTTTATCATGCACTACATTCAGGCATTCAGTTTCAGTGTACCTGACATACCTCTCCCTTGTCAGCATTATGGGGGGGTTTCTACTATTGGTGCTAATGCTTCCTTGGTTTTGCATTGGAGTGAGCTATGTATACAACATTTGTTCCTCTGTAGAAGGTGGATGCAGTGATTGGTTACCCATGCATTTAAGTGAGATGGAGCACTTACCATATGGACACTCTTGCTTTCCTATTTTCAACATTTCAATAGCCATTCTATGAAAATGTTTGCAACTTCTTCATGCTTCAGTGGTGTTTTCCATGTTCTTCCTTTGTTCCTATCTTTTGGGACAATTTCTTCTTGATTGGAGGCTTCTTCATCCTTCACTCTTTTTTGGAGGCTTATTAGTCCTTCACTTGTATTTCTCTCTTTAGGAGAGGAGTTTTTCCCATGAGGTTTTCTCCTTTTCTCCTGTTGTGAGATATTTTACATTTGTACATGGGTACCTCATCTGGCCTAGTTGTCGGGACCCATATTTGCTTTCATGCATTTTGTTCTTAGTTTCTTAGCTTCTCCCTAAGTTCATCTTAAGGGGGAGTGTTAGAGTAATAGGTTGTTTACTTGATTAATTTAATCATATTGATTAATTAATTAAGTCACCTTTACTTTATTTCACTTAAGCTAAACTTAGGAATCTTTATTTTGCATTATTAAATTAGTCATGTCATCTCGTTCATTATGATCTTGACACTTGTCACATGCTAATTTAATCCTCATCCTAGGGTTCTCAGCCTTATTGTTTTGATCTCCTTTCTTAAGGATTTATCTCTTTGTAATTATGAACTTCTCGGGTAATGCATTTTTGCTTCATGTTTGTGGAGCACCATTCTTGTGTCTCTTGATCTCCTTTGGTGACAGGTTATTTTCTTGTAGGTGTTCATTGGGATCTGTGAGGTTGGATTATCAACTTCTACACTTTCTTTTGAGTGTTGAAGGCTTTTTGGTTGAAGTGGGAGCTTGTGTATTGTGGGTTTTGTAGATTTATGAAGATTGTAAACCATGGATTATACCTCCCATTTAGATATTGAGAAGTTCAATGGCACTAGTTATGAGATGTGGAAGTTGAAGATGAAGGATATCCTTGAAGAGAGAGATCAATGGTTCGAAGTTTCAAGTGAAAAGAAACCAGAATCAATGTCTAATGAAGATTGGAAAAGAAGGCATGGGGAATAATTCAGTTGTGTCTTCTAGATTCCTCTTGAATATTTCAAAAGAATCCACCACATTCATGTTGTGGATGAGGATATGTGAAATCTACCAAACTAAAAGTCTAACTAGTAAGTTGTATCTCAAAATAGATTTGTATTGTTTGAAAATGAAAGATGATGATTCTATTGTAGAACATATAAATGCTTTTAATATGATTATAAGTCAGCTTTCATCTATAGATGTTAAGATAGAAGAGGAAGATAAATGTATTTTGTTGCTTTGTTCTTTACCCAAATCTTGGGAAAATCAAAAATTTTCCATAAGTGGTGGTGGTACAAAATCAAAGATGAATAGTCTCATTGCAATACTTATTTCAGAAGAGATGATGATAAATTCCATGAATGTGTATACCTTGCATGTGCGAGGAAGGTCCACAGAAAAAGGAGGGCCTAAAGGGGACAAAAAGAGAGACAAGTCTAAAGGATGTTCTAAAACCCCAGGAAGAGAAAAGTAAAGTGTTGGAATTATGGTAAGAGAGGACATGTGAAGGAGTGTAGAAACAAGAAAAAGAGTTTAGATACTTCCACGAAAAATTCCTCAGAAGATGGTGATTCTAGTGCTTTGTTTATTTCTGCTAACACTGTTAGTGATGATGCTTGACTTATTGATTTAGGTTGCTCCTACCATATGACTCCTCATAAGGAGTGGTTCACTTCATATTCAGCTTATGATGGGGGAGAATTTTTCCTTGGTGATAAAAACATGAAGAAGATTGTTGGTAAGGAAAAGGTAAATTTGTGTTTCAATGATGGAAGGGTTAAAACCCTTGATCATGTTTTACATATTCCAAGACTTGTGAGAAATTTACTTTCAGTATCCAAGTTGAATGATTCAGGAATGCATGTGACATTTTCCAAGTCTGGTTGTAGGTTGGTAAGAGGGAGTTTGGTGATAGCTAAAGGATTTTGGATTGGGACTTTGTTTAAGCTTAATGCTTCCACTTTTTGTAATTCTGCCAATGTAACTGGCACTAGAAATGCATGTATATTGTGGCACCATAGATTGGGTCACATAAGTGAAAAGGGTCTTAAGACCATTTTGAATAAAAAGTCGGTTGACAATATTTTTGATTATTCTTTTGAAAAAAATGTTTTTTATGAGCATTGTTTGTTTGCTAAACAAAATAGATCATCATTTCCTAATGGGACTAATAAAGCTAAGAGATTATTAAAGATCATTCATTCGGATTTGTTTGGACTAGTGGATGTTCACTCTTTTGGAAAATCTCGCTATTATGTTACTTTCATTGATGATGTGTCAAGGTACACCTATATTTATTTTATGCATGAAAAATCTAAGGTTTTCACCAAGTTTAAAGAATTTAAAGCCTTCGTTGAGAAGCAACTGGATTATAAGATAAAGTTGTTGAGATCTGACAATGGGGTGAATATTTTTCTAGAGAATTTGATGAGTTTTGTAAGCACACATGTATTGTTTGGAAAAATACTACACCATATAAACCTCAACAAAATGGGGTAGCAGAAAGAGTGAACTAAACCTTGATGGAAAGAGGTAGAAGCATGTTGAGTGGTGTTAAGCTTGATAGATGCTTTTGGGTAGAAGAAGAGGGTTTAAAGAGTTCAGATGATGTGCAGGATGAGCATGTGGAAGAAGAAGAGCAACAAAAACCCCTTACTCCTACCTTGAGAAGATCCACATGACAATTGAATCCAGTTGACATGTATAGCCCATCCAATTTTTGTTATGTATTTTCTTTGTTGATTATTGACGATGAACCTAGATCCTACATGGAGGCTTTTTCATCAAAATAAAGTGAGCCTTGGGTGCAGGCCATGCATGAGGAGATGATGGATTTGGATAGTTGTGATACCTAGGATCTTGTAAGTTTTCCCAAAGGAAGGAATCTCATTGATTGCAAGTGGGTATTCAAAAAGAAATTTGGAGTAGATGGTTGGTTAGAGCAGTACAAGGCCAAATTGGTAGCCAAGGGCTACTCCTTGAGAGGGGTAGTTGATTTTGGTGAAATTTTCTCTCCTATTGCTAAGTTAATTTCTATTAGATTCCTATTAGCTATTGTTTTTGCTTATGATTTTGAAATAGAGAAAATGGATGTTAAAACTGCTTTCTTGCATGGGGATCTTGAGGAAGAAATTTATATGCAATAACTTGACGATTTTGTTGTGAAAGGAAAAGAACACTTGGTTTGTAGGTTAAGGAGATATTTATATGGTTTGAAACAGTCACCCATGATGTGGTACCAGAAGTTTGATGCCTTTGCATTGAATTTTGGTTTTGTTAGGAGTGAGAAGGATCATTGTGTTTATATTAAGGTTATTGATGATTAGATACTAATCATTGTCTTGTATGTTGATGACATGTTGTTTATGGGTAACAACATGGTGATGATTAGGGAGCTTAAGCATCAAATTTTTGGCACATTTGATATAAAGGATTTGAGGGCTACAAAATATAACCTTAGGATGGATATCAATAGGGATTGGGCTCACAAAAATCTTTGGTTAAGTCAGAGTATGTTGATACCATTTGGTAGAGGTTTAATATGCATGATTGTAAACCAATAAATATTCCATTTTTAGTTAGTACTAAGTCGAGTTTAGAAATGTGTCCTAATTTGGATGATGATTTTGAAGAGATGTCCAATGTTCCTTATACTAGTTTTTTTGGTAGTTTAATATTTGCAATGGTTTACACTAGACTAGATATAGCCCAAGCAGTGGGAGTTTTGAGTAGGTTTATGTCTAACCCTGATAGAGAGCATTGGAATTTTGTTAAGAGGGTGTTTAGATATTTGTGTGGTACTTTAGATCACTGTTTAGTTTATCATGGTTCTGATGATGTGTTAATTCATTGGACATACCGGGTTTTGTTGATGTAGATTGGGCAGGTGACTTGGATAGTTGAAGGTCCACTAGTGGCTATGTTTTTACTTTGTTTGGAGGTGCAATGAGTTGGATGAGTAAGAGGTAGCCTACAGTTGCATTATCCACCACTGAAGTAGAGTATATGGCTGCTACACATGCCTCTAAGAAGGTGATTTGGTTACAAAGACTTGGTAATGGTATTGGTTTTGATTACAAGATAGTGAGGATTAGATGTGAAAATCATAGTGCCAAATGTTTATCCAAAAATATTGTATCATGCACATACTAAGCATGTTGATGTGCAGTATCACTTTGTGCAAGAAATGGTTGAGAATGGTAAGGTCTTGATTTAGAAGGTTGATACTTTGGATAATATTTCAGATTCTCTCATGAAGCTAGTGAAAACAAATAAGTTCTCCTTGTGCAAGAAAGCCATGAGCCTTGATCATAGTACTTGATTATATGTTTTATTTATATATCATGAATGTAATTACAATGTATAATGTCAAATGGGAGAATGTTGGGATAGGTGACATTATAATTGCTATCCTAAGTTGATAATTGTGTGTCTCTATGTTCTTTGAAAAGTGTTTTAGAGGACATGAGGCACAAAATATTTATTATTTATTTTCCTATGACAAATTGTAATTTCATTCAAAGAGGTGGAGCCATTTTGGTGACAGTTAAAGAGAATTTTGGGAGGATATTCCTCTTGGGCGTCCAACTTTGTGAGTGGGGACCACTTTGGTTTGCATGTCCTTGCATTTTTTGAATGCTCTTGCATGAAGCTGTAAGAGTTGTCAGTGATTTATGAAGCACTCAGGTCTGACCAATTCTAATTGGCTATGGGTTAGGCGCCCCATGTGAAGGCCATGTAATTATTTAATATTTTATGCCATGTTTATGGGTTGTCCACTAAGGGGGCATGGGTTTTCTAGGTAGTTTTGATTGTTGTTTCAGGATACCATTTGTGGTATTCTCCCCCACAAACTGTAAGGAAGCTAAGGTAGCATAACAACTTCCTACACTAATCTTGAGAGGAGAATAATACAAAAAATTTACAGATCTTTAATAGTTATAGAAATTTAAACAAAAATAAACATAAATATCATGAATACCACAACACAATGATTTACGTGGGGAAAACCCTTTTGGGAGAAAAATGCCACACTCCAAAATCCACCCAATATATTATTCATAAATCACAAAGATTACAATATACTTGCAAATAAATCTTCTCATAAGAGTATCACCACCAGAGATCCATAGACAACATGCCCACTATTAGACTCTCAGAATACATCACTATCTACAATCGTAGTACAATGCCCTCATAAAATAGGGTTACCTTCTAGGGAAAGACAGGCCAATAAAATACCCACCATTAGATCTAAAACCTAATAATTAATGGTCTATATTTACAATGTATCATTTATTCAATGTATGTCGGCCATTTTTAGGAGTTTTCTGAAAAAGTTTACAAAATATTCTTTACACACATCTCACTCCTCCCCTTGCTACCATTGTATATTACACTTATCAGTGTAACTAGGATATATATATATATATATATTCATATATATATCCTATCAACAATAACCTTTATATAATTGCAAGGTTGAGATACATTTTTCCAAAAAATATCCCACTTGTCAAACACCTTGCAAGAGCAATGAAAGGGTGTAAACATTGTCTCTTAATTGCTAGGGGCCGAAAGGCCCATAGTCTCTGAACACCATCTAAACTTCTATATGATTACAAGCTTAGTTAAAGAATCAACAAAATTAATCAAAGTCTCTACCTTAACCAGCTTCACCCTGCCATCTTCAACCATATATCAAACAAAATGATACTATACATCAATGTGCTTGGTCCTAGCATGAAATGTCAGGTTCTTGGCTAGACATATCACACTTTGACTGGTGCAATAAATTGTCACTGCACCTTGTTTTATTCCAATGTCTGAACATAGTATCTTAAGCCAAATGGCTTCTTTACAAGTATGAGTGGCTGCCATATACTCTGCTTCAGTAGTGGACAAAGCAACCACAACCTATTGCTTACTCATCCAACTAATTGTACCACTGAATAATGTAAACACAAGCACTAGTGGATTGTTTTATATCAATATCACCTGCCCAATCTGAATCCACATAACCATGAATATCAAGGGAAATCTCATCTTTAGTCACATTACTATGATAACAAAAGGAATACTCTGAGGTATCGAGAAAATATTTGAAGACCCTTTTAACTACATCCTAATGAACTCTACTAGGATTAGACATATATCTAGAAAGAACTCCCACTTCTTGGGTAATGTCTGGTTTAGCAAAAACCATAGCATACATCAAACTTCCAACTACACTCTGGTAAGGCACTCTACTCATTTCTTCCATCTCTTATGGAGATGTTGGACAATCTAAAATAGATAAATTTTTTCCAACAGAAAAGGGAACACACAATGGTCTACAATCCTGCATGTCAAATCTTTGTAAAATTGAATTGACATACTTACTTTGGAAAATCCATAGCTTTCTGTTCTCTTTATCTCTTTTAATTTTCATCAAAAGAATGTTTCTAGCTGCACCAAGGTCTTTCATTTCAAATTTAGCAGCAAGTTGAGATTTAGTTCTGAAATCATACCTTTCCCTTTTCCAATAAATAATATATCATCAACATATAATGTAATAAACAAGAAATGATCACCATCAGTTTTATAATAAATGCAATGATCTGATTTACAACGCTCAAATCCCAAACTCACACATATGTATCAAATTTCTGGCACCACATCCTAGGACTTTGTTTTAATCCATACAAAGATTTATTTAATTTGCAAACCAACTTAATTTTACCTTTCACCACGTAGTGCTTTGGCTATGTCATATAAATATCCTCCTCTAAGCCACCATGAAGGAAAGACATTTTCATATCCATTTTCTCAACCTCTAAATCATAAGCAACAACAATAGAAATAAAAAATCTAATGGATTTCATTTTTGCAATAGGAGAAAATATCTCACCATAATGAACACCCTCAACTTGAGAGTAACCTTTTGCAACCAACCTTGCTTTGTAATTTTCAATACCTCCATCTGAACCAATCTTTTTCTTAAACACCCATTTTCAACCAACAAGTTTCCAGCCTTTAGGAAATGGTACAAGATCCCATGTATCGTTCTTTTTCAAAGATGGCATTTCTTCATCCATAGTAATCTTCCAAGATTCTACATCATTCATACCTAATGCCTCTTCTACAGATTTGGGTTCATCCATGTTAGTATTCAAAGAAAAAATACATCTCCAATCATCAAGTGTATACCTTTTATGTGGTTGTCTATGCCTTGTAGACCTAAGAACAAGTTGAGTTGGAGGTTCTTCCTCCTCAACTCCTCTATCCATGGGACTCGATTCAATTTTCTCTAGTATAGAAGGAAATTGAACTACATCTTCCTGTTTACTTTGTTCTAGCTACAATGTAACAAAAGAAGGCTTAGTTTCTCTAAAAAAATACTTCTATATATTACCTTTTGTTCAATAGGATCCCAAATCTTGTATCCTTTCACACCATAATTATATCCGATGAAGATACATTTCACAACCTTGTTCTCCAACTTTGCTCTCTTCTTCTTTGGCACATGTGCATATGCCTCACAACCAAAAACTATAAGATGTCTTAATGAAGGCTTGTGACCTGACCATTCCTCTATAGGCTTCTTATCAACAAGAGCTGATGTAAAAGACCCGTTAATCAGGTAATAGGAAGTGGCAACAACTTCAACCAAAAACCTTTGTTCTAGAGCAACACCATTCAACATACTCCTAGCTTTCTCCATTAGTGTCATGTTCATTCTTTCTGCAACTCCATTCTGTTGTGGAGAATGAAGAGTTATATTTTTTCTATGAATACCACAATCTTTACAGAATCTATCAAAATCGTTAGAGAAAAATTCACCACCATTATCAGTCCTAAAACATTTTATTTTCTTTCCAATCTGCAACTCAACCATTTCTTTAAATTCCTTAAATTGGCTGAAAACTTTAGATTTACTCTTTAGAAAATATACCCATGTCCTTCTAGTACTATAATCATCAATAAATGAAACATAATATGTGGATTTACCAATATAAGGAACATTTACAGGACCAAACACATCAAAATGAATAAGATGTAGTACACCACAAGATATATGAGATCTCAAGTAAAACTAAATGTGATTTTGTTTTCCATAAATGCAATGCTCATAGAAATAAAATTTAACAAGGTTTTTATTTTTCAAGGTCCTTAGACCCTTTTCTCCAATGTGGCCATGTCTCTAGTGCCATAACATAGTTTTTCTATAGGTAACTTTGTTTTAGAAGAAAGAGCACCCTTGGGTACCCAAAAGCCATGACCATTTGCTAAAGGTGAAACCTTTACTTCTTCCACAAACTTGCTTTTCATAGAAGTACTATTTCACTCAATAGTGCATGCATCAAGCTTATACAATGTGCCATATCTAACACCTCTAGAAATCACCATAACACCTCTAACAATGTAGCATCCTGCATCAGAAAATACTACCTGCACACTCGCATCTATTAGTTTTCTTATGGATAATAGATTTTGTGCTAAACTAGGGATATGCAACAAACCATTAATCCTTTTTATTCTACCATTAGGAAACTTGATTTTAAATTTACCGCGACCAACAATGTCTAAATAAGAACCATCACCCAAATACACCTTGCCACCATCAAATTCTTCAAATTCAAAAAACTAATCTCTATTAAAGGTCATATGAAAAGATGCACCTAAGTCAATTAACCATGCATCATTACCTACATGAGTTTCCAAAGTTGTAATGAATGCATCGGCATCTTCCTTCTCAAAATTAGAATCAGAATCAAAATTCTTCTTTTTCTTCTTCTTTTCTTCTTTGCATTCCTTACAAATATGTCCAGGCTTACTATAATCCCAACAAATAACTTTGGACTTTCTAGGAGATTTAGATCTCCCCTTGGACTTGGATTTGTCACGCTTCTCATTCTTCTTTCCTTTTTCCTTAAGTCTTCCGCAAAAATTTAGGGCCTCCTTGACAATGATGGATGCCTTCCTCCTCATCTCTTAAGAAAGAAAATAACACACCACATATTCAGTCTTTAAAATTATAGAAGTACTCCAATTATCCATAACAGGAGAATCCCACAAATCAGGAAAAGAACAAAGAAAGATTTGAAATTTCTCCTCCTCATCCATTTTGACACCAATTGATGCCAATTGAGCCACCAACATATTGAATGCTTCCAGGTGGTCCATGATTCATCCACCCTCTTCCATTCTCAAGGAATACAAATTCTTCCTCAAAAAAATATTGTTCACTAAAGATTTGGCTTGATACATCTCACCAAGCTTCTTCCATAGTTTCTGTGCAAAGGTCTCCTCATGGACATTAATTAAAATAGAGTCTTCCAAGCACAATCTGATTAGACCCTTGAATTTTTGGTCTATAACATCATATTGAGTAGCCCAAGTAGGATCTATAGGCATTTAAACATTCTCATCAACAACATCCCACAGATCTCGATCTATCAAGAGATCCTCCATCTTCAACTTCCACATTTCAAAATTATTTCCAAAAATTTATCCACCTCTATTCTCCCTAATGAACTTTCCATTTGAAAATTCTTGCAACATGATCACAAAGTATCTTCTGCACAAACTCCCACTCAAATCTAGATTAGTTCAAAAAACCCAACGACCCACAACTGAAACCAAAGGTGATCTGACTCTGATACCACTTGTAAGGAAGCTAAGGTAGCAGAACTATTGGAAAAACAAGGACAAACAACTGAGAGGGGGGGTGAATTAGTTGTCAAAAAATATTTAAACTTTTCAAACTTAACTTTAATCTCAAATCTGATGAATGAACAATAAGCCACAAACAATTAGCACATCAGAAGCACACAGAACACCAAGATTTTTTACATGGAAACCCTGTTAGGGGAAAAACTACGATGGATGTCAGTCCATAATATTATACCCTATTAAATGTATAAAGAAGAATAATGGGAATGCACATGCATTCAGGCAAACTACCTAGAGATTATTGCTCAAATACAAGAGGGCTCACTACCCAAAGAAGACACACTGTCTTACATAAATTTAGATTAAATCTGCAAGGTATGAACTGAGAAAATAGCTTCTACAAAAGCCTAATTATAGTTTCAGTTAAGCACAAAAGCACTCCACACTTCGCTCAAACTTCTTCACACTCTGCTTTGCAATCGAATGATTAGATCACTATTCACACACTTGCTCTTCCTCTACTCACACATACATCTTAACTTCATACAAAAAATCGCTCTTGTATATCCACAACATGGATTTACATCAAAAACTTCGTTGACCAAAATAAAATATGAAATATAAAACATATACACAATGTCGGCCCAAATTTATAAGTAAATTTTCAATGTGAATAAAACACCATGCGCCAATATTATATTGTGGCCCAAAACACCATCCTTGATCATGCCAAACATTCAAATTTTAATCTCCAAGGATCACAACACGTTATAACCACCATGTCGGCCAAGAACATAAAAACTAGAACACACAAGAGGAAAATTACCGACCACAAACACACCGATCAACTTGGATGTGCAAGAAAGAAAGAGCATGATCTAGAAACATCCATAAGCATCAAGAATCAATAGAGAAGCATCCACAACAACTGAAATTACTAGAATCACATCAACTTCAATTAGGAACACTAATTGAAACCACAAAAAACTGTCAGAACACAACTATTCATAACAAAATCAAATCTTCACATAGACCTTTGAAACTTCTGGTGGATAAACTAGATACACTAAGTAATAAACCCTTTAATCCACAATAATTGATCATCAACGTACTGAGCAAGACACCTTCAAGACCTTCACTATTCCATTGTCAACCTGCAACTCTTTCTTTTACAAATTTTTCAATATCCTCGACATATACAACCTTCAATACATCAATGCTAATAGTGTTGACATCAATGACAACCACATATCAGCAACACAACCACAACATCCAAAAATATCCCCCTTTGACATTGATGGAAACACATGATGTGAAAAATACCAACACAACTCTCAATCAACACTTACTCCCCCTTAGATTCTGATTCTTCTCCTCAATTCTTCCACATGATCTTCTCCTCACAAGGCTCTTCTCCCTAGATAATTGCTAGTTTTTCACATTACTCTTCTCCCCCTTTGAAATCAATGGTAAAGATAAGAATTATCTTTCCACATACAAGCTTTGAACCACATATCTACACATCTGACTACTCCCCCTAAGTAGTAGTCATAGAAACATCAATCTGGATTAGAATATGATCATGAAATACATGGATTGATGCAAATAAATGCATCTCTAATTCATATCAGGAGGGGTAATCACCCCTAGCATCCCTCTGAGATACTCAAAAGTATCCTTTGGCAATGGCTTGGTGAAAATGTCTGCAATCTATTCTTTGGTAGGCACATACTCCAGTCTAACTTCTTTCTCACTCGCTTTCTCCCTCAGGAAGTGAAACTTTATTAATATATGCTTGGTTTTAGAGTGTAGCATCAAAATCTTTTATATGTTTATTACACTTGAGTTGTCACTATATATGGCAATTGGCTCATCATATAATACTCTGATATCTTTCAGCATCTGTTTCATCCACAACACTTGAGTACAATTATTTGTAGAAACAATATACTCTACCTCAATAGTAGATAGGGATATGGAATTCTATTTTTTAGAACCAATACACCAATTTCTTCCCTAGGAAGAAGGCACCACCACTTGTGCTTTTCATGTCATCTACATCTCTTGCCCAATCTACATCAGTATAGGCACTCAAATTAGGATCATCATCTTTAGGATACCAAAGCCCAAAATCAACTGTTCCTTTCAGGTATCTGAAAATTCTCTTTAAAAAATTCACATGAGATTCTTTCAGATCAGCTTGATATCTAGCAAGCATACACACAAAATTCATGATGTTTGGTTTGGTCTAAGTTAAGTAGAGCAATCCACCAATCATTGACTAGTATCTTGTTTGATTTGCCTTAGGAGAATCATCATTTTGTGTTAACTTGCATCTAGTTACCATGGGTGTACCAACATGATTTGATTCTTCCATTCCAAACTTCTTCAGCAACTCTCTCACATATTTGGATTGAGATATGAAAATACCATTGTCTAACTGAGTGACTTGAAATCCCAAAAATAACTTCATCTCTCCAATCATACTCATTTCAAATTCACTTTTCATTTCATCAGCAAATCTCATACATAGATCATCATCTCCTCCAAAAATAATGTCATCAACAAAGACTTCAATAATCAACTCTTTATCATGATCCAACTTAAAATACAAGTTGTTGTCAGCAGTACCTTTATTGAATCAAAGCTTTAGTAAATATTTATCCAGTCTAGCATACCAGGATCTAGGGGCTTGCTTGAGTCCATACAAATCTTTCTTCAATTGGCAAACCATGTATTCCTTATTAGTCAGTTGAAATCCATCCAGCTGTTCAACATATACCTCTTCTAACTCACCATTCAAAAAGGCTGACTTCACATCCATTTGATAAAATTTGTAGTTCTTATATGCAACATAAACAAGAAATAATCTTACAACTTCAATTTTGGCAACAGGGGAAAAGGTTTCTTCAAAATCAATACCTTCCATTTGTGAATACCATTTACATACCAGTCTTGCTTTATTCTCGACCATTTCACCTTGTTCATTTAGCTTATTCTGAAAGACCCATTTAGTACCAATCACATTTTTATCTTTAGGTCTAGGAACAAGAATCCATGTATCATTCGTTTCAATCTGCATCAGTTCTTCCTTCATAGCTTCCATCCAATGTTCATCATTACAAGCTTCATTGACATTGTTAGGCTCAATCTTGAAAATCAAACAATGTTCTTCTGCAATCCTTCTAGTCTGCACACCTTTATTCTTGTCTCCTATAATTTTATTTTTAGAATGATTCAATCTCACATACCTTGGAGTTTTAGGATTCTCTCACACTTTTGGTTCTTCTATTCTTTCTTCTGCACTTCCACTTGTCTCTCCTTCTTGACTTTCTTGATTTATTGGAACAATTTGTACTTGATTCTATGTTTGAGCATTGTTCCCTTTGTATGTACTATCTTCCTGGTCATCTGAATCATATCCACAGTATCTGGATGACCTAGCAGAATCATCATCAACTCTGACATTTTCACTTTCAACCATTTTTCTCAATCTTCTATTATAACACTAGTAAGCCTTGCTTTTAGTAGAGTAACCTAGAAAGATTCCTTCGTCGCTCCTTGCATCAAACTTTCTTATGTCCTCATCTCTCTTGATATAACACTTGCTTCCAAAGATCTTGAAATATTTAATAGTAGGATTATAACCAAACCATAGTTCAAAATGGGTCTTACCATAATTATCATTGACATTTACCCAGTTTAGAGTATACACAACAATGTTTACAGCTTCTCTCCAATAGATGTGAGGCAAATTTCCCTCTATCATCATTGTTCTAGTAGCATCTAGAATTTTTCTATTCTTTCTCTCGACGACTCCATTATGTTGAGGGGTTCGAGGAGTAGATAACTGTCTTTTGATTCCATGCTCTTCACAAAAAGAATTGAACTCCCAGGAAGTGAACTCACCACCTCTGTCTGACCTTAGGAATTTTATCTTTAGACCTATCTCATTCTCTACCATAGCTTTGAAAATTTTGAACTTATCTAATGCGTCACATTTTTCTCTTAAGCAACCCATATCATCCTAGAGTAATCATCAATAAGCAACATAAAGTACCTTTCTCCTTGTAGACTTCTAATTTTTGAGGGACCACACAGATCAGTATGCACCAACTCCAGTACTCTATTAGAATGATGTTGTTTTCTCTGAAAAGAAACTCTAGTCTATTTTCCCATCTGACATTCCTTGCATATTATGTTAGTAGGCTTCACTAGCTTAGGTATATCTCTTATTTCTTGAGTGGAACTTACCTTGACAATGTTACCAAAATTCACATGACACAACCTCCTATGCCATAACCAGCTTTCATATACTTAAGCAATTAAACAACTTACATTAGCAACACTCAGGTGAAAAATATTGCCTTTTGTCTTTGTAACTGAAGCAATCATATTTCCAGAGCTTCTAAGTATTCTGCATCTTCCATCTTTGAATTGAAGATCATAACCCTTGTCCACCATCTGTCCAACACTCAACAGATTATGCTTCAAGCCTTCAACACAAAGGACATCATCAGTGTTATGTTTACCATCAAGACAAATAGATCCTCTGCCACAAATCACATCAACATTGTTATCTCCAAATCTTACAACCCCACCATCATATTTCTCTAGACTTACAGATTTTCTTTTGTCACCAGTCATATGATGTGAGCATCCACTATCAATAACCCACTCATCCTTTTCTTCAATTTGGGTTGCAAGAGCTTTCTCAACTTTAGCAGATTCAGTAGCCACCAGACCATTTTCCTTGATAGCAATGAAATCCCATTCATCTTCATTTCCATTTTCTTTATCAGACTCTTCATCAGTCACACATTCTTCAACAAAACAACATTTCTTTTGAAATCTAGGTTTGTTGGGTTTAGACCTAGGAACTCTTTCAGGACATCTTGAAGCAAAATGACCTATTTTACTACAAGAGAAACATTTAATAGGAAAATTTCCTTTATACTTACCTTGTCCTCTGCCTTTTTTCTTTCAGTCAGTGCTTCCAACTCTTCTACCTCTCTTTCTTCATCTTCAAGTTGTTTCATCTCTTCCTCATACTTGAAAGTCTTTCTAGAACTCTCTCCCGGATCATATCTTTGCTTGTTTCTTATAGATATAGAGGCCTTAAATGAAAATTCAGTCTTAGGAGAAAAATTATCAAATTCACTCAACTCAAATGCAACAAGTTTACCAATCAACATATCTCTTGTCACTTTTGTTACTGTTCTGAGCTCTTCAATAGCATGAGCCTTTGATTTGTAAGAGGTGGGCAATGATCTAAGCACTTTAGCTACAATTTCTTGTTCATCCAAGGTACCACCAACACATCTAATACCCATCACAAGTTCATTTACTCTTTGCATAAAAGAAGAAATATTTTCATCTCCACCCATCTTCAATGTTTCATACTTGCCTTTCAAGCTCTGTAGCTTAGCGACCTTCACAAGTGTATCTCCTTCATACAAAGTCTCTAGCTTCTTCCAAATCTCATGAGCTATCTTCAGATCCATTACATTTTTCATTTCTGAATCTATCAGAACACTCAACAAAGCTTCAATATCCCTGATGTTAATCTCATCAAGGGTGGAAAGACCATTATGAGGAATAACATATATGTTCTTTGTAATCTTCCAGAAGGGTTCACCAATACACCCCAAATGACACTCCATTCTAGCTTTCCATAGAGAGTAGTTTGTTCCATCGAATCTAGGGCTATCCTTGTATGATGCCATCTTGGATCACCTCAAGCTTTTAAACTTCTTCAAAGGAACCCGATATGATACCAATTGTTGGAAAAACAAGGACAGACAACTGAGAGGGGGGGTGAATCAGTTGTCATAGAATATTTAAACTTTTCAAACTTAACTTAACTTTAATATTAGATTTGATGAATGAACAATAAGCCACAAATAATCAACACATCAGAAACATAGAGAACACCAAGATTTTTTATGTGGAAACCCTGTTAGGGGAAAAACCATGGTGGATGTCAGTCCACAATATTATACCCTGTTAAAAGTATAAAGAAGAATAATGGGAATGCACATGCATTCAGGAATACTTCCTAGAGCTCACTACTCAAATACAAGAGGGCTCACTACCCAAAGAAGACACAATGTCTTACAGGAATTTGAATTAAATCCACAGGGTATGAATTGAGAAAATAGCTTCTACAAAATCCTGATTGCAATTTTGATTAAGCACATAAACACTCCTTCACACTTCGCTCAAACTTCTTCACACTCTGCTCTGCAATAAAATGATTATATCACTATTCACACACTTTATCTTCCTCTGCTCACACACAAACCTTAACTTCACACAAAAAACTGCTCTTATATATCCACAGCATGGATTTACATCAACAACTTCGTCGGCCAGAATAAAATATGAAATATAAAACATATACACAATGTCGGCCCAAATTTACAAGTAAATTTTTAATGCAAATCAAACATTGTCATCCAATATTATATTGTGGCCCAAAACATCATCCTCAATCACACCAAACATTCAAATTTTAATCTCCAAGGATCCACAACACGTTACAACCACCATGTCTTCCAAGAACATAAAAACCCGAACACACAAGAGGAAAATTACTGATCAGCATGAACGTGCAACAAAGATAGAGCATGATATAGAAACATCCATAAGCATCAAGAATCAATAGAGAAGCATCCAAAACAACTAAAATTACTAGAATCGCATCAACTTCAATCAGGAACACTAACTGAAACCACAAAAAATTGTCAAAACAAAATTGTTCATAACACAGTCAAATCTTCACGTAGACCTCTAAAACTTTTGGTGGATAAACTAGATACAATAAAAAATAAACCCTTTAATCCACAATGATTTATCATCAACGTACTGAGCAAGACACCTTCAAGACCTTCACTGTTCCACTGTCAACCTACAACTCTTTCTTTTACAATTTTCTCAATATCCTCCACATATACAACCTTCAATACATCAATGCTAATAGTGTTGACATCAATGACAACCACATATTAGCAACAAAAACATAACATCCAATAGGAACAACTTCCTACACTAATCTTGAGAGGAGAATAATGCAAAACTTTATAGATCTTTAATAGTTACAGAAACTTAAACATAAATAAACATAAATATCATGCATACCACAAAACAATGATTTATGTGGGGGAAACCCTTTTGGGAGAAAACCCCACACTCCAAAAGCAACCCAATATATTATTCATAAATAAAAAAATATTACAATATACTTGCAAAGCAAGCTTCTCATAGGAGTATCACCACCAGAAATCCAGAGACAACATGACCGCTATTAGACTCTCAGAATACATCACCGTCTACAATCGTAGTACAATGCCCTCATAAAATAGGGTTACTTTATATGGCAAGATAGGCCAACAAAATATCCACCATTAGATCCAAAACATAATAATTAATGGTCTAGAGTTACAATGTATCATTTATTCAATGTATGTCGACCATTTTTAAGAGTTTTAAAAAAAAACAAAAACTTCTTTACATGCATCCCACTCCTCCCCTTGCTACCATTGCATATTACACCTATTGGTGTAACTAGGAAATATATTGGAGCCTTGAGATTGTGGTTTGTAGAGTTTTTTTGTAGGTTGTCAAAGTGACGAAGTGTTGCCAG
This sequence comes from Sequoia sempervirens, assembly GCA_007258455.2. Taxonomy (NCBI): domain Eukaryota; kingdom Viridiplantae; phylum Streptophyta; class Pinopsida; order Cupressales; family Cupressaceae; genus Sequoia; species Sequoia sempervirens. Next base: position 27,437 of record VDFB02066941.1, read on the forward strand.
AATACAGAGAGAAGTGTTGTATTGTTGCATTTCTTTTGAAGATTAATACAAAACATTGGGTCTCTTTGGGTGTGGAATTTTTACCACAATGGTTTTGTAGACATGTAAAATTGACCTAGCACCTATTGCACACCCTAAACAACATCCTGCAATGCCTCAGAACATTTTGAAACCATCTCGCAACATCCCACAACATCTTAGAACATCTCAAAACATCTTGAAATCATCTCAAAATCATCCCGAAACATTTCAAAAACATCACACAACATCCAAAACCCTAATTTATTCTATTAATTGAATAATACAAAATTATTTAATTAATTCACATTTTCATCATTTTTGATAAATTAAATAAATTTCATTTATTTAATAAAGTCCTGAAAAACCCTAATTTTGCTATTAATTAAATAAAATGATATTATTTAATTAATTCACTTTTCCATCATTTCAACCAATTAAATAAATTACATTTATTTAATGAAGTCCTAATCCCACTTTATTTTGTCTTGATTAATTAACACCAAATATTTAATTATGTCGCTAAAACACCTCATTCCTCTAAGTTAATTGAATTATTAAATCATAATAATTTAGTTACAACACTTTCCCTCCAAAATTTGAATAATTAAATCAAACTATTCGAATCATTTATCAAAAATCAAATCAAAATAATGCAACTTTTTTTGCAAAATTCAAACTTGATTTGCACGTTCAACTCCAAAAAGGAATTAATTAATTAAAACAATTAATTCATATTCCTCACCCACTTTCTGATTGAGAAAATTACGATTGCTAATTGAGAAATCTTATTTGATAACTAATCAATCTATTTGTTAACTAATCAATCTAAATCCTAACTGATCAATCTAAATCATGACTGATCAATCTAATTCTTGACTAGCCAATCTACTCCTCAATCACACAAATTGTGCAATCTACTTTGCACAATCTTCTCATGTCTAAATCCTCTCAACACATTTCAACCATTGATCTGGATATTCTTCAACACGATCTTGATCATCCATTTCAAATATCATTTTTTTATATAAAAAACCTCTTTCCTCACAAAAAAGGATCGAAGAATCAACATACCTTATGCAAAAAAGAGTTGCCAAGATCACCATTGATAGAGCTTCAAAATACCTTTGGTCAACCAACATCAACATCACTCTTCAAGCTTTCACGACGCAACAATGGAGGCTTTGCAATGATATGAAAAATCCAACATCATGTGAACACACTCCGACATGGGATGGTAACCTCTCCTTTGCTTTGAATTCATTGTGTTAATCTTAGGATTTCATTACATAATTTCAATAGCTTAGATTGTTCATTTCATTAATCTCGTATTTGTGTCTATGATTTTCTCCCTCATACATTCTGGTACACCTGGTGGAACCACCTACACTAACATTCGTATGAGCTATTTTTGAAGTTGTAGGTCCCAGAATCACATTTGAAGAAGTTTTCATGCACTACCCAAAAAAATTTCCTGTCAAGAAAACGACGCATCTACTCTAAAAATTGAGCATCTGACATGAAAATTGTGCTTTTGCAAAAAATTCTGCATATCTGCTCTGAAAACCTTGCATTTGATTTTAATAGGGGTAGCATTTTCTCTGAGAATTGAGCATCTAATACTGATAGGGGCACTTTTGCAAAAAATTCTAAGCATCTGCTTTGAAAACTAAGCATTTGCTCTGATAGACCAGTGCATGAAATCTGCACTATTGTTATTATTTTTTAGCTAACGTTTTCTTGTTTTTGAATGTGTAACAAGTTCTAATGGATTTGTATGTAGGGTTTGAAGGAAATTAACTCATTTGCAGGGAAGACGATCAGTCAAAGGATTCCAAATCTACAAACATCTTTTAATTAACTTAGGAATATTTAAAATTTGGTGCTTTAAAAAGAACAACACAAACACACATTTCATTTTGGTGTTGTTAAAATTGAACCATTTTAAGTTTTCTTAAAGTAGGAACTCTTATTTGGTGCTTTAAAAAGAACAGCACAAATGAACCTTTCATTTTGGTGCTCTTAAAATGAACCATTTCAAGTTTTTCTAACTTGGGAATTATCTATTTGGTGCATAAAAAGGACAAAACACTTCAATTAAGGTGCTCTAAAAATGAATTCTTTCCAAGTTTTCATATTAGGAACTTTGATTTTGGTGCATAAAAAGAACACAAAATTATTTCCATTTTGTTGACACACAAGTTAGAACCAGGATTGATTTCTTAGAAACACTTGGATTTGGGCTTAAAATGAACAAGTTATTTCTTTTGTCTTGCACCATTGCTATCTTAACTGATTGATATCCAAAATATTTCATATTAGTGCAATTAAAAATAACAAGTTTTTTTTTATTCACATATTTTTGGGGATAACATCACTCGAGGTGTTAAAGGAATCAAACTACTATGAAGTGTTTGTTGTGCATTCAGTGATTGGAAAGCTACTAGATGGTTGTCTTCTCCCCTCACACCTTTTGGCAATCTTGGGTGAGTGAAAATATCTTGATTTTTGCACCTTTATTTTAAAGCATACCTTTTTAGAGGGCTTGCCTATTGAGGAAACTCCCATGCTAGAGAACTTATAGGCGACCCAAGTGGTACTTTTGTTTTGGACCACTATATAAATAATTTGTGGGTTTGAGGAAAGTTCATCATCTCACTGGGTGCTACTAGCTTATGTCAACATATTCTCCCTCAGTATCCTTGTGATGCATAAAAACTTGTAAGGGCTGGGAGGTTCTTAATTGAACAAAATACTGCATGTATAGGGGCCCAAAAATAATATCCCTAGAACATTACTAAGAGCCAAATTATTTTAAAAGCCACTCTATTATCCAAAAAAATTATTTGAAAGTGGTGCACTAGAATTTACTTTAAAGAAGTTACTTACCAAGTACGACTACAACCCTGTGCCATAAGTTGCATGTAAAATAATCTCTTCGGAGCATGAGGCAGGCCTACCTAAAAGAATGGTTTCTATCCACTAGGGTTGTAAATGCTTATTTATGTTAAACTTTCCAATTACATTCAAAAAAATCTTAACATCAAATGTTGTGCTTGATTTAAAGAGAAAGAACACATCCAAACAAACAATGAACATGATGGTTAAATCACAAACCCTTTGAATTAGTGTATACTTGTGAAAGAAGTCTATGTTTGCACTCCTTGAAAGGATCTTTCCTTAAAGGTTTCTGAATATTTCAACTTTTATTTCAAGTTGCATTGATCAAAGTAAATATTTGGGAACTATGGCTTGGGTGTTGTGATTTCAGAACTTAAGCTATAAACATGAAGGTCACATAAATACATGCCTTTTGAGTCAATCTAGTGCTATTCTATCATTTTCCATACTCCAAAACATAGAGAAAACAAAACACATGGAGACCATTTTTCACAAAACTCAAGCAATTGCCATAGTTTCTAAGCAATAACCAAAATTTCATTGCATTTGCTTGCTATCCCAGAACTCCATTGATAAAATCAATTGCTTGTGATGGAAACTAAGCACTTGTTACCGGACTCACACACTTGCTTTTATTTCCTTGCATTTGATTTTGAGAAAAAAATGCACTTGCAACTAAGATCCTTGCATTTTCCAAAAGATGCTCACTTTTTCCTAAGCAGTCCTAGCATTTGACAGAAACACACATAAGTTACAATTGCCATTCCAACTCACAGTCTTGAAATTTTTGCTGAAACTTGGGGAAAACAAACCAAAGTTGTTTATAGGGTCATTGTTCAAACAAAAAAATTGGAAAACCAAATAGGTCACACAATCTCTCATCCATTATTTCCATCCTACTTGTTAGAGATCAAAATCAAACAAACCATTGGGATCATTCCTTCACTTAGACATCTATGATATCAACAGTTACTTGGGACTCGTAGATAGTACAAGTAAGCTTTCCTACAACATATCCCTTAGACAAGGAAGTGAAATATCAACCCTAGTCCTTCAACATTTTGATTTCCAAAAAGTAACAACATTCCAAAACAAAACTCAAAACCTTAGGGTCTTGAGCTTCATAACAACCATCTCAAAACACCATTACACCTTTATGTCCATCTGGTGACCAACTGCTCCAATTCAACAACTGGACCTTGTAGCACTAATCCTTCAACCTAGTCTCACACACTTTGAAGATGATCAAAATGACATCATAAGCAGTTTAAGAACCTTCATATTTGAGAAGAATGAAACACCCCGCCAAATTCTCAATGCATCAACCATATTAGACGAAGAGGAAGAGAAAGCAGAAATAGTAGCCAAAAGAACCATGTTACCACCACCCGCGTGGCAATAAATATCCTCTTCATGGTCTTGAACTCCTCTAAATGATATCATGCAAAACTAGAATCCCCAAGAGAAGGTCTATAAGTCATCACTTCAAACTTAGGCATCGAAGTGCAAAAGCAATCCAAAACTGCATTTCAACACTCTATCAAAACAAAAACAAGTTGTTAGTCAAACTTTATGAACGGACACTAAGGAAACATCCAAATATGTACATGTTCTTTATGAGTCAAAACCAAAGTCTTTTTCATGATAATCAACCTATCTAAAAACATTGGTCCTCTTCATGGTCTTGAACTCCTCTAAATGATCTATCGCACAATAAAAATACATAAGGGAAGATCTACATCTCACCATTATAGATGTAGGTATCATAATTCAAAGTTTGGTATGAACTGGGCCTTAATACTTTATCACAATTGTAACCTCTTGCTAAGAAACTTTTATTCTCAATCTAGGAGGAATGAACTAGATTCACATTCCCAAGTTTATCCTCTCATTTAGGTCAAAATTAGGTCTTTAGGATTTGAACACTTTAGAGGTCTAGCATCATTCTCACTACCTTTGTCTTATCAAACAAAAGTTCACTCTAAGTCAACATTGGGTCAAAACATCTTCACCCACCCCTTCATCAAAAATCCAAACTTCACCAAACTTTGCAATTTTTTTTGAATACACCAACACTTTGGACTTGGACATCTATCAATCAAACCAACCCCTAACTTACTACTTTTGTATGTGAAATTAATCCTTTTCCATGCATTTGGTTAAGTTAGTAAGCATATTTGAGCTAGTTTATCTTGACAGTCACAAGTCTACCTTAAATATTTTCAAGTTCATCAACATCCTTTATCCTAACATCAAAACATCAAACTCAAGTCAAAAGTGTTGTCCCCAAATGCTTGCAAATATCACTTCCCACATCATCCATCTTTTCATCCCCCATTGTCACCATTGCTCCAAAAAGACTTAGACCATCCCTTTTACCTATATTTGAGTCAACTAGAGAGTTCAAACATTACAAATCTCAACACAACTCTCCCATAGGGGACCCAAGTTGTTTATGACAACCACAAGATCACAACACACAAATAAAATGGAAGCAAGCAAGAAAAACACTAGCATCCCACCAAAAAATACCATGAATGATGAAATTAGCCCATGGGACTATAGGCCAAGCGACCTTGAAACACCCCAGAAGAGACCCATGTATAGGGACACATTCGATGAGGAAGAATTAAACTGCAAACAAAAAGAGATAATAGAACAAAAAACCAAGACAAAAAAAAAATGGTTATAGAGGAGGTAGATACCGAGGAAAAGATAAATGATGAGGAACTGTTTGAACATTCTAACAACCCCAAGATTCTCAAACTAATGGACAAGTTGTTGAGAAAGGACCTAAACTCCTATTTCTTCAAGTTAGCACAGAATGGTGCTAAATTACCAGTGGAATTCAATGTAGAGGCTCTCAAGGATCCCAATCTTATTCCCTTAGGGGATAACTCAGTTGTGAGACAAATAACCAAACTCCCAGAGATGCCAAACATGCCACCCGTGTTCTCACAAAATAGTGGTCAACCCAAAGAGAACCCCTTGTTCAAAAAATCAACTTAGATTGAACAAGTAGCAGTGGCACAACTGTATCAAGGAGGGCAATCCTAGTATGAACAAAAAATCAACAATACCACTCCTGGAAAATATATACCTCAAAACACTTCAAGTTTTGACCCTTCCTAGAAGAATTAGTACCATCAATAGGGTGGAACACAGGGTCCCCCTCCAAACAATCAATACCATCAACAAGGTGGAACATAAGGTCCCCCTCAAAATAATTAGTACCATCAATAGGGTGGAACATAGGGCCCCCCTCTAAAAAATTAATACCATCAACAAGGTGGACCACAGGTTCCCCCTCCAAACAATCAGTACCACCAACAAGGTGGACCATAGGGTCCCCTTCTGAACCAGCAGTGCCACCAACAAGGTGGAACACATGGTCCCCCTCTGAATAATAAGTACCACCAACAAGGTGGACCATAGGGCCCCCTTCTGAACCAATAGTACCACCAACAAGGTGGACCACATGGTCCTCTTCTGAACTAGCCATACCAACAACAAGGTGTACCACAGAGCACCATTCTTCAATCATCCTATCAACAAGGTGTCTTGCTAATGCATCAATAGGGTAACCTTCATTTTAATCCTTCCCAGCAGCAAGGTGTGCCATAGAGCACCCTTCTCTATTCATCCCATCAAAAAGGTGTCCCGCTAATGCAACAATAGGGTAACCTTCAATTTAGTCCTTCCCAACAGCAAGGTGTGCCACAAGGCACTCCTCCCAATTTTTTCTACCAACAAGGTATCTTGATAATGCATCAATAGGGTAACCTTTAGTACACTTCAACCCAACAAAAATAAGCTAACCCTCCCTACACCCAATAAGGACTTAACCTGCTCTATATTCAAAATAGTTACCAGGGTCCTATACCTTCACAATACCCGATATATGACCAAAACATGGTGAGATAGCAAGGCTATTATACACAAAACTCGCAAATGAACGTGCCAAAAATAGACATAGAAATGAAACTAGAGGTCGTCACCCAACAGATAGTGGGCATTCAAGCCGAAAAACAAAGGAAAACCTATATCATCTAAGAAATATTCCCATTCCCATTCAATCATTTCGTCACTACAATGCCTTTTCTAAAGAATTTGGAGATACCCAAGTTTGACAACTAATATAGAGGAAGAGGGGATCCAGTAGAGCATATACATGATTTCTCCATATCATGCATGGAAGTACGACACAATGATTCATACCTCATGAGGCTATTTCCATGTAGCTTTATGGGCCATGCTATGGAGTGGTTCACCCGTTTGGCACCGACAGTCAAAACCTTCGATGAACTGTCTAAAAAATTCATAAGCTACTTCTCCTTCAACATCGAGCAAGATGTCACCATCACAAGATTATCCACAATAAAAAAAATCAAGGAGAGTCCTTTACCTCCTATCTATAGTGATGGATACACAAGGCTAGTAGATGTAAATGGCCCATTCCTAACAAGGAGTTGGTGGACATTTTCATTACCAACGTCTTACTTGAGATCAACTATCAACTCACAATTTTATGTCCAACAGACTTTGAAGAAACCATCAAGAATGGATTAAATATTTAGAGATCTCTCATTGCAAGGGGGTCCCTCAAGATGAGTGGCTCAAAAGACAGTCCCTCTAGTTCAAACGAAAAACATAAAGTCTGGGCTAAGAACAAAAACATCACAAATGATGGAGTAGTTGACGCTAGAACACTATCACATGCACAAAATACATCTCAAAAAACACCACAAGTAGCACAGACAAACTATGCCCTGAATAGTACACAGAACAGTCAACCTACTTATCCCAAAAACAATCAAGCAATAAATCAACAAGAAAATCAAGGAGGTCAACAAAAGCAATATGACTAACCAAGAAGGCAGTTCATGGTACTAGGAGAATCTATTGAGACAGTCATGTGGAAGCTTGTACAACATAACCTAATTAAGCCTACTAATTGCCCAAATTATGAGGAGCCTAAATTTAAAACACCGTGGTACACCAAAAATGACTTGTGTGAATTTCACAAGATCAAAGGACACACCACGAACAATTGCAAGAGACTCAAGCACCTCATCCAAGACCTGATAGAAAAAGGAGAGGTAGATGTCTAACATTTCCTTGGGAACAAGGATTTGCAGATATACAACAACCCAATCCCAAACCACCAAAAAAGGAATGACAAGGGAAAAGACCAAGGTTACCATAATGCCAACTATACCTATGGAGAAACGGTTTTAAGAACTTTATCCCAAGCTTATGACAATAGGGAAAATGTAGTAACTATATGAGGGGGAGACAAAAATAGTAATGTAAATACCTATTGAGGGAGAGATACAATACAAGGAGTCCCTCCTAAACCCACAATCAAGTCATCCAATGAATACAACATTGTGGAACAACTAAAGAAAACCCCTGCCTTAATCTCAATCTTGGAGTTGCTAAAACTATCACCCACACATAGGGAAATACTAGAAAATGCATTAGAAGTGTTAGTCCCTAATGACCTTGATACTAATCAATTCCAAGCCAAGGTTGGAAATATCACTGCCAACAACCACTTAGTATTTTTTGAGAAAGACCTCCCACAAAGTGTTAGAACTGTAAAATTTTTAATTTTTACAGTCTATTGCATCTAAGTGTTTCCAGCATTGAGTCCTCATCATAAGCATAAAAGTCCCTCTTTGTATTGCCTTGCTTCTTTTCTGTCATAAGATCCATTGAATCCATCAAGTCTTTCATATTTCATTAAAGGACCCGAATCGGCGAGACATAGTAAAAGTCTCCCCGACCTGGATTTTCACTAATGTATGTTTGTTGTAGACTATCGGCAGGACAATTTTCTTGTTTCAGCAACAAAAGGAGTCATTTCGAAAAAGGGAATCATTGTTGGAGTGAAGTCATAGCGAATATATTGTGTTTCTCTGACTGGCGCACATGGAAGTATATCGGTCAAGCTAAAGGTATTCGGGAGAATGTCTTGGCGAAGTATTTTTTCTTGCCGATAGGAATATATAAAAAATATATCCACATATGTTGGGGCATCGATGTAATGTCAGGGCGAATACAATATGTCATACTGACTAATGCACAAAGGGGTTGTTTCAGCCAGACTGATAGGTATCGGCATGAACTCATAATGAAATCAGTTTGTCTTACCGATTGGATTGTAAACAAATGTCTCGATAAGACTTATGTGCATCGGGGAAGATCTTAGCGAAGTGGTTATTGTTTGGTCGAACCAAGTTCAAGGGTATTCAAAAGTTATTGGTGAGAAGTTATAGAGTCTTGCCGATTCAAAAGTTATGCCGATAAAGATGTGCATTGCCAGGAGAAGAAATCTTTGGTATGAGCTTCACCGAGGTTTGAAAGATATACCGACAGAATATTTCGAGGTGAGTCTTGCCGAATGGAGTAATCAGGAGGAGTGGATTCAGCCAGACATTTGGTATCAGTATGAGTCTTTCCAAGTTCTTAGAGTCTTGCCGATGGAATTTTTTTCATCGGTAGGATTATTTTCATCAGCAAAAGGGTGATCTTGTCATAGCGACTGGAGAATACATTGAAAAGTACATATCGGTAAGACGCAAAGATATCTATGAGACATCTCCCCGACTTGGAATTGTCACAGCGACATGAAAATGGAAGCGGTAGCCATTAAGTTGATTCTAGGTGTCGGTAAGACCACAGAGTGTCTTGGCGAAAGGTTAAGTAAATGTTGCAAAAGGACTTCGCTCCATATTTGAAATTTTCTCACCGACAGGATGTTTGATGCGACAATGCCAGTTTCAAATGAGCCTTCATTCGTGCTTCATTAATGGCACGACGGGATATAACAACAAAGTTTTAATCAATTCTTCAGTACCGAATTGATTGCAGAAGAATTGGCATGCTGAACAAAGAACTGAGACATTTTTCAGTCTGAGGAGCTCGAGCAGAGTACTGTAAGTAATCGCTTTTTTGTTTTTCACATTTTGATTCTATAAGCTTTAAAATGGAGTCTTCTGGTTCTGGAAAGGGTAAGGGTAGAAAGCTTGGTGAGAGTAGTCAGTCGAAGGGAAAGAAACAAAAGGTTGATACAGAGCATGAAGGCACTGAAAGGAGGTTGAACCAAGACCTTATTGATCAACTACCTGGCTCGGGGCCTAAAGCTAGAAGGTCCGCACAACTTAGGGTAGAAATTGATAAGCTGGATGATAAATGCAAGTTCATTGGTGATGTTTGGACTGCTGTGAGAGGGTATGAGCTTTTCAATTTCCACTACCATAGGAGAAACCATTTTGAGCCATTCTGCAATCCATGGAAATTGAATGTAGGGAAATTGGTGTGCCCTAATGTATTCATAAATGTAGAATTGGTAAAATTGTTTGCTGATCATTATGATCCAAAACATAAAGCTATATGTGATCCTTCTGGAAAACCACAGATATATGTGTCAAGAGAAGCAATAGGTGAGGTTTTCAAATTGAAAGGGTTTTGCAATGAGGAAATCAATTGTGAGGAGTCGCAGAAGGAATTTTCAAGAATGGATACAACTTACAAGGGTTGAAGGTTGCCAATTCACAGGGTCAAATAGGGTAACAAGCCAGAACCTCTGGAAGATAGTGAGGGCCCTCCCTATCATGTAGATTTGTTTGAACCTTATATGAAGTAGATGCATTTCTCAATGTGTCAGGTGTTGGGGATGGATGCCCCAAAATTCATGTCAATGGTACCAATGATCATCACAGTAGATATCCAATATCACAACTCCAGGACATTTGACTATGCTTCATATATTTCTAAGGAGCTTGATTCAGGATTGATGGCTATAAAGAGTGGAGCCTCTATTGTCCATCTCAGAAACTATTCATTGTTGATGCACTTAGTGTTATATTTTGGACAGGAGTTAGGGGTATGGCCTCCAAAAATGAGAGTTTCTCAAATTGGTAAGGAGGGTGAAGCATTGCCTGTTTAGTTGTGGACTGCTATTTGGGACAACAGGTTTGTTGGTTCTAGTTTCATTCATTTTGAAGAGCATTTTGTAAAGACATTGTATAAATTGTATCATTATCCTTGTAATTATTCATTGACTTATGAGATCAAAAGATTCCTTCGGCCGAAAGACTTCAATGGGCCAATTGATCATAACTGGGGAGACTGGTATTGTTTGGAGAGAGCTACAGTAATCAGAGTATATGGATTTGAAGATGCTCCTTCCATTTTGCCAAGGGCAGTTCCAAACAGGGTTGCATATTTGGAAATTGTCAGACAGATGGATTACTGCAGTGTGATGCATTTAAGCTCTTTTGGGAAACAAGCTTTTATGCCTAGTACTTTGTGTTTTGGTGATTTCACTGTGTTGGCTAAAGAGGGATATAATTCAATCCTTGATAGATTGTTGCATTATAATATGAAAAGAGGACCAACCAAGAAAAACTTTGACCCTGAAGGATATATCAATTCAGCCAAAGAAAGGATTAACTTTGGAGGGTATCAACATGTACCCTATCCTTTTGATGATATGATCAGGAATCTGGATGAAGATGAAGTAGAAATGGTAGTTGAAAGATATAACCAGTGGCTACAGGATATTGAGCTATTGTCTTCTGGAGATGAGGAAACACCAAGAGCTAATGTGCCACAGGATAGACCAGAAAAGGTATCCAGGATGAGGACTCAGTAGTATGTCTACCCAGTTAGAGAACAAAGTATTGAGAGTGGTGATGTTGATTCAAGGAACATGGAATACAGATCATTTGTCTCTGATGATGAGTTTATACATTCCCCAGAGTTCAAGGCATTCTTGTACAAGTAAAAGGGGAAGGAAATTAGAGAGAATGTTGATGATGTTACTTCAGGAAATGAGGAACAATTGTTGGCTCAATTGAGAAAATGTGTGGATGATGAAATGACAAATATGACTCCTAAAGTGGGGAGGAAAATGTTGGAGAGTGCTAGTGTCATGATATTTCCTGGCCTTGATTTGAACTCTGCATTGGTTTTTGATAGTTTCTTGAAGGATAGTCACGCTACACACAAGCTTTACAAGGAAAAGGTGACATAAGTATATGCAGGATCCAAGTATAATACTGATGAGGGATCATTGATGATATGGGCTTTGTGCCCACCCCATAGGAAGTCAGTGGTAATTGATACAAAGAAGGCATTTGGCCATGTAATGACTCTAAAAGTTGGAGAAGCTGATCTTGTAGCTACTGCAGATATTGGGGTAAATATTGTAAAGTTGAATAAAGCACAAATTTAGTTATTGATAAGAGAAAGAGAAATGTACAAAGCAAATAATGAAAAATTGCTAAGAGAAAATGATAGACTCAAAGACTTGGTTAGTGTTTCAATGGGGACAACCAAAATGATCACTCAAGGAGAAAGCTCTCAGGCAAAAGATCACTGGGTAGGATCAAGTGCTTATTCTCAGGGAAAGCATGATGCAATTGCTGCAATTGTCAAGAAGAGGCAGGATCATTTGACATCTTGGTTGAATAAATTGTGGGGAAGATACTCTCATACTCTTGCTGCATTGAAGGAGCACACAAGGATGGATGGATGAATTATGGAGAAGTTTCATGAATTGTCCCAAAGTGATGAGGCTAACAGTACTGCACTTGAAGCTGCAAATCATATAATTAATCACCATCAAAACTTCTATGATGAATTGCAAGGTGATGAACAGGGGTTAGTTGCTGCTACCAAGAAAAATGTGATTACATTCTTTGATGATAAAGGTGAATTGAAAGAAGCCGCCAGGTGGAAAAATGAATGTGAGTCAATGCTAAATGAAATCATGATGACAACTTCTGCTGAGGATACAGTATTGGAAGAAGTGAGTGAGCAAAATGAGGAAATGGTCAAGATGGAAATCACGATCCAGAATGTTGTTGGAGATGCGGACACATATGAGCGCCAGGATTATTTGGACCACCTCGCTAAAACTCACTTGTGGCTAAATAGAGCCTAATTATTCTCTATCTTTTGTTTTGTAATTTGTATTTCTTATTTTTGAAAGGATGCATCCTTTCGTATTCTCAATGTATAAATGTTCATTTTGAAAATAATATACGCGATAGGTAGAATAGGATAGAGAATAGGAAGTACGGTGGAACACCATGTTTCACAGGGTTGAGACTCTGATGTATGTTTTGAAGCCATGGAGATATCAATGAAAATCATCTGATTTGCTGGCGTATTCTGGTGTCAATTGTTGTGTTGTTCCTATTGAAAGAATTATTTAAGTTGTCTCTAAGATTGATGTTGCTTGGTTATCTAAATTAGCATAACATGTTTATGTCCGGTTTATTAGTACGTATTTGCCGTATCTGTGTGATTGGTTGATAGGTTCTTTCAAGGAAGGATTAAATCCCTTTAATTAATCATAGTAATCAAGGAATTTCATTTAGATTAGTAAGAAGAACTTAATAATCACAATTTTGCATGTTTATACTAGTTATAAACAAAATATGCCAAACAATTTGAATGATCTCCATAAAGAAGTCAGTTGTTTAAGATTTCATTTGACTCCGCATTCTATATAAGGCACTGGTCTCACCGTTTCCATCATTTAGTTTCATTCATACTTTTTACATTTGTTGATTGAGCATATTAGGGTTTAGTCTTCATTTTAGTATATAATATATACCAATTTTTTTTTATTTTGTCCATTCCAATCTACCATCGTGGACAAATCATGGCATGAAGAAAAGATTAATAGTTAAGTTTGCTTCATTTGTTATAGGTACACCCGCCTAGGTCTAGCAGCACCTGGAGAGTAGAAGGTTTAATTGTTTCAAACATTGTTATGCTACCCTAAAACGTTGTGAAAGCTTGGCAACCTTTTGTGGTTCAAACCTGCATTTTTGAGAGCTAACACAAAGGACATTCCATAACCAAGCTCTTTATATAGAAGTTGGTGTCCACAAGAACATGGTCAAATGGGTGCTAATAGATAATGGTGCAGGTTTAAACATCTGTACCTTAAAATTTTTCAAGTAGCTGGGGTATTCCAATGACGTGATAGACAAAGGTAAGAGTATCACCATAAGGGCCTATGATGACCTAGAAAGAAATTTTGAAGGAACATTCAGGCTACTTGTACAAATAGGACTGGTCCTCATGGAAATAACATGTCAAGTGCTTGATCTGGAATTTCCGTATAACCTTCTCCTTGGAAAGCCTTTGTTCCATGCATTACAAGCGATACCATCCACCTTTCACCAATGCCTAAAGTTTCCCCATGAAGGAAAATAGGTAACCCTATATGCAAACCCTGAGCCTTTCCATTTCTGTGCAAAGCTAGAGGAAAAATATAATAAAATACAAGACATTCCTAGCAATGATATAGCCTTCCACTCATTCTCATATGTTGAACCTTCCATGCTACCATCAATCTCAACCAAAAACACACCAAGTGAGCAATCAAAAATGAAATTCAAGATTCAAGTACTTGACAAGGGAAATGGAAACTATCATTTTAGCCAAGCATTTTGCATTTGTATGCTTCCACCAACACCCAAAATCTATGGAGGGCCAAAAGAGATCAAACATGCTCAGAAGGTACAAATGATAGCTAAACCCATTTTCACCAAGTCGGGGGGACATGAAGGATGAAGAATTATTCCAAGAGTATTTTTCATCTGTGATCTACAAAGAAGACTCAAAAGAGCCAAAAAAGAAAAAACTATTGATCCTAATAGTAGAGGCTATTGAATGGTGAAACACATGGGATGTCAAGGAACTGGTGGCCTAGGGCTACACAAACAAGGCCAATGGGAGCCTATAATAGTGGAACAAAGATAAAAAAAAAAAATGTGGGACTAGGTTATAAGCCAAAAGAAGTGGTTACTCCAAAGGCCAAACAAACCTCTTATAAGGAACAAGAAACTTCTTCTAACGTCAAGGCACTAGATATCTACCATATAATGGACAATGAATTACCTATCAAAGACCTATTTGAAAACTTTCACATTGATAAATTCCCTCTCCAATTGCTTGTGACTATTCCCAACATCTACTATCATTCCAAAATTGACTCTAACGAATACGAGTGGGATTCCCCTTCCTTCGTCACCGGATACGATTCCCCTGCTTCTAGCAATGACAATCTAAACACCCAATGGGAAAAAGATACCTGAGCCATACTAACCTTTTCACCAACTTCTATAAGCTTTGCAGACCAAGATGATAACCTCCCACTCTATTACCCGCAACTCATCGATTGGGATCAACAACAACATACACCTATTCTGGATCAATTCTAGAATGATGAAGCATTCGTGAAGTTCATGCAACTTTGAATAGATATACCAGCAGGCAATCACAAAGTAGGGTTCATCATGGAACTCAAATAGGTGGCATACTTCGGTGGAAAGATTGAATCTTCTAGTTACAAAAGTGAAGAAAAAAACATAAAAGTACGATCCCCTAGGGAAAACCACACTATGGCTCTATCAGATCCAAAAGAGAGGAAAATAAAGGATGCATCCAAAGGTGAAAACCTCCTAGAGGTACCCATGGATGGAGGGTTCAATCTCCCCATATATTGGAATATCAAGAAAGATCAACACTCCTGGTAGAAGAAGTAGAGTCCATAATTGTTGGCACAATAGAAGACCCAAAGATAACATACCATGCGACGTCACTTGATCCCAAAGAAAAGGTAAATTTCATAGCTTTCATCAACGAGATAAAGGTAAACTTTGCCCGGACCTATGTTGACGTATCTAGACTAGATCCAACATTAGTAATACATCATTTAGTTGTAGTCCCTGGAGCAAATCCTATCAAGCAAAAAATCAAAAAAATGCATCCTCAAATAGCATTACTGGTAAAGATAGAGCTAAAGAAACTATTAGATGTGTGTTTTATCAGACCCATTGACTATCCACAATGGATATCCAATCTAGTACTAGTATCAAAGCCTACAAAAGGCATCAGAATATGCACAAACTTCAGAGACCTAAATAAGTCTTGTCCAAAGGATGACTTCCCATTTCCAAGCATAGAAATGATTGTGGATCTAACATCAGGGCATGAGATGCTATCCTTAATGGATGGCTTCTCTAGATATAACCAGATAAAAATCTCTCTAGATGACCAACATAAAACAACAATTACTTGTGCTTGGGGGACCTTCTGCTGGTGTTGGTTGTTTTAAATACCAACTAGATCTTTAGGGTTGCCTATGGATTTTCCAATTCCAATGATTAGCGACCTAAAAGAGGCTAGACCAATGAACAAGAGAAAACAATTATGCTTTCCTCCTACACTTCAGGCTCTGCAAAACCCAGGAGGGTGATCCCAAAATGAACCTATAATATTATTTCAAAATATCTCCATGTACATTGCACATTCAACAGATACATTCTCATATTAATGGCTCAACAAGTAATAATTTGCAAGGAATTGGCAGACCCTTCACACCATTATGACTTGGAGCAGAGAATGGAGAATAAGAATAAAATCCATAAGAAATTGTCACAATCTTGAAAATGAATTTAACTATATAAATGGTTCTTTGATACAATCCAGCTGACCCGATATATTTGGAATTATTCAACGTAAAGAATCAGTGCATTATCCTAGGGTGATAGAGTCTAACTCACAACGAACTGTAATACAATAACTAAAGCATTCAATATCTATAAACCATCAAGGATTTGCATTCCAAACTCATGAATCGAGCCTTTTATACAAAGCATACTTATGAATCCTATGAATTAACACATAAACTTGTCATCGTATTAAATAATCTTAATCAATTACTTGAATTGAAGCAACAACACAAACACACATCCAATCACACAAATTGGATACCAATGAGAAAATACTTGATTATTTCATTGTTGATTTATGAACATGTACACAGGAGATAGTTTGTATGAAATTTTCCATTATCGATTCTCAAATGTTGTAATTAATGCAAAAAATTTAAGCTAATTGTAAATGTAGACCCATATCCTAAGACTTAGTAAGTAATTCTATACTCATTATATGCTTGTACTCATAAAATTTACAGAGACTATTTGAGATCAACCAAAACTTCAAAAGACCCTGCACAATAGCCTTGAGATCCCTTTTATATGATCAAGGGAGCCAAACAAGCATTGGGCTACTGGCTAATTACATTTCATTTCATTCCAACCCCCAAGCGATTATCTTTACATTTTGATGAGAAATGGGGGGAAACACAAAAGGAAGAAACTTGCAAAGGTTGATGGAGCTCGTATCCTCATACTTCAAAAATTCCACATCACCATCCCATCAACAAAAGGTGAAAAGCATAATATAAGAGAAAAATAAAATGAAGAATAAGATTGGCCTAATTACCATGTGCATCTTCATACTAAGAGGATATAGATTTTTTTTACACAATTGTTTCATAGGACATACTTGTACTATACTCAACCATATTCTATATCTCTCTTGCCACCTTCATAGCTTACTCAGTATACTTTTCAAGCCATTCTTTATATTCATCCTTAGTAGGTCAATCCTTATCAAGCAATTTCTACACCTTTGTATTGTATGCATTATACCTAGCATCAATTACCACTCTGTCTTCTTTCAAAAAGGTATCCAGGTCTTCTTTAATTCCAATGAGAGTATCAATAACCCCATTCAGAAAAGTTATGTCCAACTTATCATCAACATATTGTTCTTGTGGACCTGAAGTCATTTGATGCTTGAAGAGTTCTCTCCATGATGCATACTCCATAAGTTTCCCATCCTCATTAAGGATCTTGGGCATACCACATTCTTCCATGCTCCTAAAGGCCTTGAATTTACCTTGTAGTTGTGGTCCAATTTTTTTATGAGGACTTGTGATCTCACCAATCATCTCAATTCCCACTATGACAACCGGGAGATTTGTTGGAGCTTCAGGATCATCCTTTATGTTTGCTTGAATTTCCTTTAAACTATTCAATCTGCTGCTCCATTTATTCCATGTTCCTTGGAAAACCCCATGAACATATTGGAACCTTTCAAAAGCCTCATGTATACCTTTATATGTGGACCATGCATCTTCTGCTTTAGATGTTGCCTTTGCCGTTCTATAACCCAAAATATCATCAGCCATATCCTTTGTGATCTTACTCATATCGTCCCAAAGCTTAATATTTTCAAACATGGTTGTCTAAAGTTCATTCTTAATGGCATTGAACTTTGCTCTGAAGGCTTCCTTTTCTTGTGGTGTGGTCTTCATTGAAGAAGTAGGAAAAGTCTTTTGACTTGCACTAACTATAGTAGCCTTTAATTTATTGTACTCCTCAACCAATTTGTTATGCTTCTCTAACAATTTCATGTACCTGGCCTAAGAAATTTCTATGGTATCCACACTTAACATGGTTGTGTGCATTGTTAACCTTGCAGCTTGTGGGGCCGTCATCTCTGAAGCCCTACCTATTATCAAATCTCTTGAGAGGCCAGTCATTGCTCTACTAAGTCTACACCTTCCAGAATCTGGTGTCAATTGCCAAATAGCCACTACATGTAGACTAGGACTAAATCCTAAATCGAAAGTTTTGTCATCAAAATTTTCTTCTAACACCACTGCATTTGGGTCACCTTTGATTGCATCTAAGGAAATTATTGAAGACAAGCTCCAGCCAGGCATTACCATCATTCCACTATCCTTGAACAATCTCCTGGCTTCCACAAGTTTCATTTGTGCAATCGCCTGAATAATTTCCTCTTCAATTTTCTTTTTGACTTCCTCAAGTTGAGAAGGATCCACCCCTCTCGATCCTTCAGGATCCTATCATTTATTTCCTGTGCTTTAAGTTCAGCCACAAATTCCTTTAATTCTCTTATTGTCACGAAAGAGTCATCTTCTAGAAACTTAACACAAGCTAATACACTTGCATCATTATCTTGAATTTCATCATATTCCCAAGGAACTATCCTATCATCTAGGACAAAAGGTTCTATTACATCCCCAATATTAGGGTGTGAGAAATCATACTTTTCTCCTTGCTCCATAGGGGCATATTTAGTGGATGGTTGTGGCACATTTTCCTCAGCACCTTTTGCTTCGTCAACACCCTCAATAGGTACATCTCCAACAAGAATATCTCCCATGTCCACTTGCTACTACTCTTTTGATGTGGTGACCTCCATTGGTTGGTTACCCACTTTTATCAAATGCTCTTGTAGAGTTGCTTGAGCCAATTGCTTAGCTTGTTCCACCTTCTCCAAAAAGGTACCATCCATGAAGTCACTCAAGACCAACTCCATCCTTTTATATTTATTAGTAATATGTTTGTAAGGGCTTTCCTAGTAGGAGTTTTTATGGGAAGCCTTAAACTCTACCTCAACAATCTTCATCCATATCTTTCCCCTATCTAGGACAATAGTAGGTGATAGAAAATTCCTTATTACATCCTCCCTATAGTAAAATTCATGGGGTCCATATCTTGAGATTGTCCTCTTTATCTTTTCTCTATTAATATGTCCTTTTGGGTCACATTTCCTAATAGAGGCTACTTTCATTCTTAGGTTACTAACCATTATACCAAATACCTCATATGCCTCCTTTGCCGACACAACAAAATGATCAAAAGAAAAGATTGATGCGATAATGGAGGCCTTTCAAAATAGTCTAAAGTTCTCTGCATCAGAGCAGTCCATTTGCCGCATTATTTCAATGAAATCCAATCTATCAGAAACAAACCTGGGTTGCAAATGTGGTGCAACAAGAGTCCCATAACATCTGAAGACTGTGCAATCACTGTATAGATACTAGTCTCCCCAATTGCATTCATAATCAGGGTCATCACTAAATTCCCTCGGCCTCAACAATGCTTGAATTGCTTTGGAAATCCTTTCAGTGGGTGCAACACCCATTTGCACCAAAATGTTATGCTTTATGACGTTGTAAAATGCAACATAGTTTGAAGTTGAGCAGTGTAAATCCCAAATGTGTGTCCACATTTGAACAAGTAGCTCACGATTCCTTTCATCCACTTTCCTTAGTTGAATGGACTTTCCAAAGACTTCCCATCCTTGATATAATATCATGTGCATCAATAATGAATAATTCCTAAATGTCAATGGCTTTCTCCTTTATTTTAATCTTACCAGATCATAATGTAGCTGCTCTGCAACTCTTTGGGCATAATTAAACCATGTGTGCTTGTTCCTGTGTTGAATTTCTAGAATCATAAACAATAGAGGTGAGGTTATCCTTCCATCACATTTTACTCCAAGCACCTAACACAACATATAATATATGTATCTGAAGTATTCTGTAAACTCCTCACAGTCCAATGGCTCAACTTCTTTGAGTGCAAATGTAGTGCCCTTTTTACATCTATGTATTGGTAGTTCACCCTTTCAGATAACCACCCTATTTCTGTAATATTCCTATTGGAATTTTTCAAAATTAATCTTTTCACTGGCATCAGGTCTCATTATGAAAACTTCCACAACCTTACTTTCCTTTATTTCCAGGATACTCTTTCCTTTAGTGTCTGTAATTATCCTATTTACTTCATCATATTTGTTTGCCAAATGCAACATCAGGTCCACTTCAACAAAGACATTGGGGACAACCAATTTTCCCAAACCATAACCCCAAACATTTTTACCAGGATGCGTAGCATTTCTTCTTGTAAATGCATATAAGAAAAACTCTCATCCAGTCTTTGACACAACATTATCACCAATTTCCTTTGCAAGGTATTTGAAATTGTTGGTTAGGAATCCCTCCCCTATAGCCTTTCTACCACTTTCCTTAACATCTGGTGGTTGGAATTTGTCCATGAAGTGGGTATAATCCTTTGGCTGGCCACTTTTCTTCTTAGGGGTTTCAGATGTTGGAGGAGGGTCATGGGAAACCTTCTGCTTTTTCTTCTTAGGTGTAGGTTTCGAGGATGACTCACCTAGTTGACTCATTCTAGCTTCTTCAGGGTTTTACTCAATTTGGAGATAAACTATGTTTGAGGTTAATACCCTATTTCTAAAGACTCAAACTCAAATTCAAAAATAGTTTTTATCTAATTAAGAAATCATGCTAAAACAAGAGAAACTAGAAACCCTAAACAATTCCTGGAATTATCTTAGACATTCCTTGGTTTGGTACACTAATTATCGAGAAGCAATTAAATAACCAGTGTGAAACTAATGGCAACTTACTCGGTAATAAACTTCCTGCAATTCCTTCAGCTTCAGCTCCGACTACTATAAAGTCTTCTTCAGCTCCTCAAATGTTCAATTGAAGTGGAAATGTGAACTATAACCTCTTTTACCGAATTCAGCCCAGTACATATACCATTAATGGTGCACAAATGCTTGTGCGAGTGAACAACTACATCTCAGGTTGGCCATTCCTATTTGAATTCAGACCATCGATGCACTCAGATGGAAATTTCATCTAACGGCTTGCATTTTTTCCAACTCCCGATGGGGCCCTACTGGTGACTGGATGTGTACTCAATGGACCAGGAGACCAACATACGTAATTCCCCCACCTTTCATGAGTATCACTCCCTGTGTGTTCCATTTCTTCATTGGTATCTCATCACGCAATGGCTAAGAAGCCAACGACAATATCTCCACCCTTGATCACAAATGTGAAGAAGATCTCAGCCGAAGATATGAGTTGTATTGCTCATTGCATGTCTCGGGTTCATCAACCAATTCCTACTCACGATAGCACAAAGCTGTGTGGTGGGAAGATAACCCATCCATTAGTGATTGCGGGTTCACTTTAGAAGAACCAAATATAATTAGCGATAGTATAAGAGCCAACAGTGGGTCAAAACATTGACCACATCACTCATCATGAGATATATTCTCAAAATAACAACACACATGATAGGTGACCGAATAAAGCCAAACAATAGACAAGGAATCGCTCATCGCGAGTTTCAAAAAATAATTCACACAATAGCCTGCAATGGTCAAGTGGGCAGCAATAGGAAAATTTAAATGATACTGGGCTCGATGGTAACCAAGGCATTGCAGTCGGTTGAACAACGATGATCCATACCATGGGAGGATACTTAAGTGATGAGTGAACCGGTCTAGTAGGTCAATGTGAAGACATAAAAGAGATGATTTCCAATGGTAAAAAAACATAATAAGCTCATAAACCCTAAACCCATACATCAAAAAATATAAGTGACCAATGACATGACTAGGAAACCAATGGAACCCTAAAAACTTTATGGGTTCCACCAGCTGGAACATAATGTCATTCAGTCTAAAGAATGTAGGAACAACATAACAAAGAGCCATGGCAACCATCTTCCATGATATGCTACACATAATCATGGAAGATTATGTGGATGACATTCTAACAAAGTTAGTCAAAAGAGAAGATCACTTGTCAAATCTTGCAAGGGTGTTTGATCGGCTTGAACAATATAATCTAAGGCTCAACCCTAAGAAATGTTTATTTGGAGTAACATCCGGTAAATTGTTAGGGTACATAGCATTAAGAAGGGGGATCAAAGTGGATCCTTCAAAGGTAAAAGCTATTCTAGAGATTCCTCCACCAAAAACATTGAAACAACTAAGGGGTTTACAAGGAAAGTTGTAGTCCATCAGGCGATTTATCTCACAACTAGTAGATAAATGTCACCCTTTTACTCATCTCCTATACAAGGATGTCACCTTCAAGTGGGATGGAAGATGTGACCAGGAATTTCAACAAGTCAAGAAATGCTTACTTACTCCTCCCGTACTCATGCCGCCTATTCAAGACAAGGGAATGATATTATATGTGTCTACCACACAAGCAGTACTGGGAGCTCTCCTATCCCAACTAGATGATGACAATAAAGAAAGGGCAATCTACTACATCAATAGAACACTAGTGGGCTATGAACTAAACTACTCACCCATAGAAAGATCATGTCTCTTAGTTGTATTTTCAACACAAAAGTTGAGACACTACATCCTAAACATAAAAGTCAAGTTGATTTCCAAGGTAGACCCACTCAAGTACCTACTAGCAAAAGCAGCCCTAACAAGCTAAATCACCAAATGGGCAATGATCTTGAGTGAATTTGACATAGAGTATGTGGATAGGAGAGCTATCAAGGGACAAATCATAGTAGACCAACTGGCCAAAGCACCCATAGATGATCACAAACCTCTCATGGTGGACTTTCTAGATGAGAGTATCTTGATGATAGAACATAAAGACCATTGGACTCTCTACTTCGACAGATCCCACACTCAACATGGCTTTAGAACAAGTATCTTATTTCTTACACCACAGGGAGATAGTGTACCCAAAGCCTACAAGATTTCTTTCCCTTACACAAACACCATCTCAGAATATGAAGCTTTGATCATAGGGCTAAAAAGGGCTATTGAATGGAGAATAAGGGAGCTACAAGTCTTTAGAGACTTTCAAATAGTAATCAGATAGGTGAATGATGAGTACTAGAACAAAAATGACAAATCAATGCCATATAAAAGGATGGTGGACAACTTCAAGGATTACTTGTCAAAATAACTTTTGAGAAAGTTCCATGGATCAACAATAGAGCTACTGATGCAATGGCAACAATAAACTGACTTCTTGATATTCCACAAAATGTGCCTAACTAGGAGTTCCTCATGGAATAGCCACTTGTGCCTACATTTGACATCCTAGAATTAAAATTGGTATGTGTTGTTGGTCCTAACTCCCCATGGTACCAAGATACTTTTTATTATATCCAACACAGTATCATACCACTTGACCTAACGACCACTCAAAAGAAAACCTTCACCCGTAGAACTTCTAGATTTACCATCCTAGGAGATACCCTATACCATTGTAGTCTAGATGGTATGTTACTTTGGTGCCTTAACACAGAAGAAGCACAAATAGCCTTACAACAGTTACATGAAGGTGTTTGTGGGTTCCACTCTAGTGGACCTAACCTAGTCCAAAAATTACTAAGAACATGATACTACTAGCCCCCATGGAATAGGAATGCATACAATACTCCAGAAAGTATCGGCAATGTCAGCAACACAATGATCTTGTTCATGCACCAGAACAGGAATTGAGACCCATCATCACACCATGGCCTTTTTTCGTAATGGGGATTAGACGTGGTAGGAAAGATATCACCCACCCCATCCAATGGGCACAAATTCATTATCACAACAACAGAGTATTACACTAAATGTATAGAGGAAATTCCATTGGCCTATATCACCAACAAACAGATATCAAAATTCATTTTGAATTATCTAATTTGTAGGTATGGAATTCCCTAAATAATAATAACAAACAATGGAACCCCATTCAAGAATTAGGATGTCCAAGAGCTCTATTCCCAATTTTCTATAGAACATAGATTTTTCACAACCTAATTTTACCTAGGAAACCCTAATTTTACTTAGGGAACCTTCCTACTTTCAAATTAGAAGCTCTTAGAAACATCAGAATGAGGAACAAGGGACCTATAGAACTAATTCTACACTCTCAACACATCGGAACTAAAACAAGACAATGTCGTGAGCTTGACCTCGAAAGTGAATTTTTTGAGCCAATCTCTCGAGGGGGAAACACAAAGTCCTACCATCCTTCCACTGAACACTATGGTATAGCGGGGCATAATTTTTTTTCAAAAACATGATCTTGAAAAACAAAATCTTTGAAACAAAGCAACCAATACTTTGTATCAAAGAGGGGAAAAATGTAGACATGTGAAATTGACCTAACACCTATCACACACCCTAAACAACATCGAACAACATCTCGCAATGTCTCAGAACATCTCATAATCATCCCACAACATCTTGCAACATCTCAAAACATCTTGAAATCGTCTCAGAATCATCCCACAACATCCCAAAACATTTTGGAAACATCAAACATCCAAAACCCTAATTTCCTCTATTAATTGAACAACATTATTTAATTAATTCACTTTTTCATCATTTTTGATAAATTAAATAAATTTCATTTATTTAATAAGGTCTTGAAAAACCCTAATTCTGCTATTAATTAAATAAAACGATGTTATTTAATTAATTCACTTTTTCATCATTTCAACCAATTAAATAAATTGCATTTATTTAATGAAGTCCTAATCCCACTTTATTTTGTCCTAATTGATTAAATAACACCAAATATTTAATTACGTCACTAAAACACCTCATTCCTATAAGTTAATTGAATTATTATATCATAATAATTTAATTAAGACACTTTCCCTCCAAAATTTGAATAATTAAATCAAACTATTCAAATCATTTATCAAAAATAAATCAAACTAATGTAACTTTGTTTGCAAAATTCAAACTTGATTTGCACATTCAACTCCAAAAAGGAATTAATTAATTAAAACAATCAATTCATATTCCGATTGTTGACTGAGCAATCTAATTTTTTGACTAGTCAATCTATTTGCTAACTAATCAATCTAAATCCTGACCGATCAATCTAATTCCTGACTAGCCAATCTATTCCTCAATCACACAAATTGTGCAATCTAATTTGCACAATCTTCTCATGTCTAAATCCTCTCAACAAATTTCAACTGTTGATCTGGATATTCTCCAACATGATCCTGATCATCCTTTTCAAATCTTGTTTTCTATATAACAAACCTCTTTCCTCACAAAAAAGGATCGAAGAATCAACATACCTTATGCAACAAAGTGTTGTCAAGATCACCATTGATAGAGCTTCAAAATACCTTTGGTCAACCAACATCAACATCATTCTTCAAGCTTTCACGATGCAACAATGGAAGCTTCACAGTGATATGAACAATCCAACATCATGTGAACACACTTCTACATGGGATGGTAACTTCTCCTTTGCTTTGAATTCATTGTGTTAATATTAGGATTTAATTATGTAATTTCAATAGCTTAGATTGTTCATTTCATGAGTGATGGAATAAGATGTTAGATTAAGTGTTTTGAATTAGATAGATTCTCAATTCATTTCATTAATCTCGTATTTGCATATATGATTTTCCCACCAAGCCTACTAGAATGTGAGGGGGGAAATCATAGATGCAAATATGAGATTAATGAAATGAACTAAGAATTTATCAAATTCAAAACACTTAATTTAAGATCTTATTCCATCACTCATGAAATGAACAATCTAAGCTATTGAAATTACGTAATGAAATCCTAAGATTAACACAATGAATTCAAAGAAAAGGAGAGGTTACCATCCCATGTCAGAGTGTGTTCGCATGATGTTGGATTGTTCATATCACTATGAATCCTCCATTGTTGCATTGTGAAAGCTTGAAGAACGACATTGATGTTGGTTGACCAAAGGTATTTTGAAGCTCTATCAATGGTGATCTTGACAACACTTCGCTGCATAAGGTATGTTGATTCTTCAATCCTTTTTGTGAGGAGAGAGGTTTGTTATATAGAAAATGAGATTTGAAATGGATGATTAGGATCGTGTTGGAGAATATCTAGATCAACGATTGAAATGTGTTGAGAGGATTTATACATGAGAAGATTTTGCAAAGTAGATTGCACAATTTGTGTGATTGAGGAATAGATTGGATAGTTAGGAATTAGATTGATCAGTCAACAAATTAGATTGCTCAGTTAGCAATCGTAATTTTCTCAATTAGAAAGTGGGTGAGGAATATGAATTGATTGATTTAATTAAATAATTCCTTTTTAGAGTTGAACGTGTAAATCAAGTTTGACTTTTACAAACGAAGTTGCATTAGTTTGATTTGATTTTTGATAAATGATTTGAATAGTTTGATTTAATTATTCAAATTTTGGAGGGAAAGTGTCATAATTAAATTATTATGATTTAATAATTCAATTAACTTAGAGGAATGAGGTGTTTTAGCGATGTAATTAAATATTTGGTGTTATTTAATCAATAAGGACAAAATAAAGTGGCATTAGGACTTCATTAAATAAATGCAATTTATTTAATTGGTTGAAATGATGAAAAAGTGAATTAATTATATAATTTCATTTTATTTAATTAATAGAAGAATTAGGGTTTTTTAGGACTTTATTAAATAAATGAAATGATTTAATTTCTCAAAAATGATGAAAAAGTGAATTAATTGAATAATGTTGTATTATTCAATTAATATAGGAAATTAGGGTTTTGGATGTTGTGTGATGTTTTTGAAATGTTTTGGGATGTTGTGAGATGATTTTGGGATGTTCTGAGACGTTGCAGGATGATTTTGAGATGTTCTAAGACATTGCGAGATGTTGTTCGATGATGTTCGATGTTGTTTAGGGTGTGTGATATGTATTAGGTCAATTTTACATGTCTACAGGTTTCTCCATGTACAACTTGTGTCACTTGTGTTTGATAAATTTTGTTATTTCTCTTTTTTCTTTTATTGTTGGATTGTTAATCACATAATCTCTTTATGGTAATCTTGGATACATAATTTTAGATTTGCAACCATATTTTAAGTTCATATTGCTGCAAGTTTTACCTTGAATATCCATCAGTAAAGGTATTGCTGCAAGTTTTACCTTGAATATCCATCAGTAAAGGTTTGACCAGAGGTAAATGAATAAGGTTCTTGTTCAAAATTTGGAACATGATTGAATGGAGGGAATCGAGTAATAGAGTAAATTTCCCATCCCTAGGTCTAAATTGGTATGGTATAGAGCTTATGGCAGTAACCTGAGGTTCAACATGGTTTTTTTGGGATAGATTTATCTTTAAAAAGTTCTTGTTTGTCTTCTTAAATTGTTGATAATTGTTGTAATGTGCGGGCTTGGACTTCTCAGTATGTTTTGATGAAGTTGACTCTTCATATTTATTAGTTGAATTTTGGTAATCATGAAGCATCGTACACAAACTTATAAAGGATGGAAATTTTTGTAATAGGATTTTTTCTCTTATGTCCTTTTGTAAGTTATGAATGAACATTCTTGGCATTTCCACATCAAGGAGAGTTAGATTGACTTGTGATAGTATCAATTGATATGAAATCTATAATCTTTTCACATTCTCTTTATTTGCATCACATTAAATCAATTATATTAATCTTGGGACCAATATGCACTTGGAAATAGTTGAGAAAATCATCAACAAGCTTAGTAAATGAGTGAATTCAGTTATTTAGTAATGAACAAAACCACTCCAAGGCTGTGTCCTTCAATGATCTAAGAAAAATTTTATCCAAGAGCTTATCTTCAATAATAAAGTAACTACATAAGGTTGTGTAAGTGTATATATGGTTTCTAGGGTCTTCTTTACCATTGTATTTCTCAAAGCAAGGTACCTCTATATTTTGTGGAATTTTTTATTTCAATATCTCCAATGACAATAGGTTTCTTTTGACATATTGTGATGGTTTTCCATTTTGAGTTTGGTTCAATATTGATATTTGTTGTTGAAGGGATGCCACATTTTGTAGGAGTTGGTTTCTAATGAAATTATTGCTTTTCATGTTTTCATGAGGTGAATATGATGGAAGTGTATATGTGTTAGGTGGACTACTATATTTCAAGTTTGTGAATGGTGATGGTTTTGGAGATATGATGTTTGAGTTGATAAAACTATAAGGATTCCCAGTGGAAATACCCAAAGTTGGAGCTATATTGTTGCTTGGTTGCATCGTTGTGGTAACAATTGGATTTGTATATGTGGGAATAGAGGTTGTAATTCTAGGGAGATAAACTTGACTTCCTCCTTGACTTTGATTATACCCAAAATTTTAAGCACAACTAGCCATTATAGGTATGCGATTGTCTATTATGTGGGCTAGATTATGCATTACCTCCAATCCTTGAGAATCATCAAGAATTTTCCTCTAGTTATCTATCATAGGCATCACTATGCCAGCAATATATTTCATGCTTACAAAGTCTCAAAGTTTTTTCTAAGGATTTATCCAATTGTTTTAGTTTCTCTTCAAGCACATGAGCCACCATGGTTTCAACATCAATGATAGTGGTTTATGGTAAGGTCATGGGAATTTTGGCGTTGGGGATGGAGTCCAAAATGGGTTGAGTATTGACAACACTTATCACAAAAGGGTTGGAGAACTCAAGATCCACATCAGATGTACCAACAATGTGGGATGCCATGAGTCTCAAACTATGTCTCACTGAAGTATTAACAATAGGACACCAAGTTGTGAAACTCATGCAAGTTTTACAACACCAAAAGTGCACCCAAGATGAACACAAAATTGTTAAATAAGTACAACAAACACTCAGAAACATAAATAAGCAAATAGAAGAAAATAGGAACCACATTAAAATAGATCTAAAAAAAATTGTTTGGTCAAGACAAGCAAGACAAGGTTGCCCAAGGGTGTCTAAGTCCTGGTCAAGTGTTCTAAAATTTTAAAACTTGATTGAAGATTTCTTTGCTTAACAATGTTAATTCTACTTGAAAATAGTTGAAACAGTAAATAATTTTCCCCAATTTCCTTAATGTATCCTAATTTGATGTAAAATGCAAGTATGCAATGATGTTGAAGATTTTTTGAATAAATTTTAATGCAATTTTCAGATCTAAAATGTAATAATTGACTAATTGGAATATGCAAAGACCTGAAAATGATGATTTTGAATGCAAATTTTGACCTTAAACAATGCACTTTATTTCACTAAATGAACTAAATGCAAAATAATTTATAAAATTTAGTTACTAATTTCAAAATAGGGATATGCAAGTACACTGAAACTGGGTAGACAAAGACAGAAAAGTGTGAAAATGCTTGTTTAGGCACCTGCACAAGGATAGGGTCACCCAAGGGTGACTAAGTCTTTGTTCAGGGTTTTGAAAACTAAAAATTTGAATGTTGAGATTGATGTTTAAGTTTACTGTTCCTATTTGCAAATAGGTTTGACTGTGATTGTTTTTCCAAAAAAAAATTAATGCAAAGAAATGCAAATGTGTTACAATTTTGAAACAAAATGATACTTTTTTATATGCAATTTTGAAATGTAAATCTAATCTACACTGAAAGACACTATAATGCAACACATGATGCAATATGAATGCAATATTTTTTACAATGCAATATGTAGCCCTAAATGAAAAACACAATGATGTAAAACCTAGATGAGAAATGCAAAACACAATGATGAAAAACCTAGATCTAAGGTTTGAAAGAGTACCAAATCATAAATATATGATGTAAGAATGTTGGGCTCACCAAAATGAAACATAAAAAATGTGGGTGACCTTAAATTTAATGTCTAAAAATTAAGGTCAATTAGGACCATCATATCTAGGATTTCATTAGGATGCAAATCAACAAGGTGTATAGATTGACTTTCAACCTCCAAGGTGAGTCAATCAGACATGGATCTGATCCTTTTGAGTCTTAGAAATGAATTGGAAATTATTTATAATGATTGAACTTATTAGACTAAATGACCTAATATGATGAATACAATTTCCTAAAAGTAAAGAAACTAAAACAATGATTTGCAAGTGAATCTAAAGAGTGTAGGCTGATGTGTACCTGTCACCAAAAATTGAGTTTAAGTGTTGTAGCAAGACTAGGTCACCTCTGAGTGAATTAGAAGTAGAACGATAAAAATTGGGCTTTGTAATGAATAATTTGGACAATTAGAAGCTTAATTAAATCCAATAAATTAGGGGGAAATGTGATGTGAAATTGTTAAGGTATATAATTTTCTACACAATAATAACTTATGAATTGAAATATGCCCCCCTCTAGTGTTGGTTTCCTCCTTCCTAATAGCATGTGTTATACAAATATTGCTTTGAATTATTGTTGAAGGTTTGTGAGATGTGTTGTTCAATCCTCCTATCTCTGCATCAAATTGGTATCAGAGCCAAAATATAGACTTTACAATCCATACCATCACATTTTTTAGACTGCAAATTATGCACAATATTGTTAGAATAGGGAAGCCTCACCAAAATAGTCATATCTCCCACAAAACTCAATAAAATTCAATGAGACAAAAAAAAATTGTAAACTAGAAACAGATATCTTTCCATCCATATATGATACTCCATTATATGAGTCTGTACCAGGCCGTAAAATTCATAACTTCAGCCTGGTAACAATATAAAAATAAGAAAATGCACACAAAATTTGAGGTTTCCATTCATCAAACTTCAAAAATAATGTCTCCAACCCCCAATTCGAGTTTTGGAGGGTGTATTTATACATTTCCAACCAAAAAAAACTATTTTCAACCATCTTTTGATTATTTTGTTGACAAAACACCTTAATGACACTTCATCTACCTAATTTTGCACTTTTGACAATTTTTACAATATGGAACAACTTTAAACATTATTTGGCAAATGACTTAAAATATGACTTCCTAAGACTCAAACAGCTCTAAAATGGTTTGGCAAACCTTATTATAAGACCCAATACACAAAATAGAGAAACTATTTACAAATGGCCTCATGGAGGCAAGAAATCAAACAAGTGCTCTTGCACCACCTTCCCTCGTGTTTCCTTGGCTCTACATCTTCCTCGCCTCCTCCATCATCCACTCGAGATATTCCTAATCTACCCACATGCCTGCCTTCCCTCACATTTTTTCATATATATCATATATTAAATAGTTAGTTAACATTTAAATTATATTTAACATACCTAAACTATTATCTAATAATTATTAAATATAATTAAAAAACTATGTGTTCAAACTCTTAAAAAATATTTAATATTATATGAATATCGATTATTGATTCTAATGACAATAGTCAATGATGATTATTTAGAAAAATTATAAACAATATAAATATTAGTCCAATTGATATATAGGTGTCAACTAAAACATCTATTGATGAAGTATAGAAACATTGAGACCAACATAATGTGAAAATTAATATATAAGTGTCAACTAAAACATCTATTGATGAAGTATAGAATCATTGAGACCACTATTGCTTCTACTCAACATAGTACCATACGCTGTTTTGGGTAGTCAAACTTGGTTCAAATGTATATGGGGCTAAGTGATACACTCTTCATGTATTTATATATATTTTTCATAAATTCAGTTATTGATTTCTAAAACATAGTATATCATTATATCATCATACCATACCGCTTGCACTATTCTACAAGAATAGGCCAAATTGATGTGTGAATTACCTTTTCAAAGATATTATACTATAACTTCTAACTTGATATTATATTATTACTTCTAACTTTTATCACTAAAGTTTGCACCTTTACTGAGTTGTAAAAACTCAGTCATCTAGTGAAACATGGAAACACTCCAATTGTTTGTGGGTTAACTTGAAGGATGAAGTGAACCTCCAGAGAGGGTTGGTTCCCAAGCTGGTTATATCACTAAAACTACTGAATCTTGAAGGGAAAAAGGAGAAAAAATTGCTGAAAATAAAATGTTGTAAATAAAGACACTAAGTGATACACCAAACTTATAAGAGACAATGAAAATCAAAACCCTGCACTAAACTGAAAACTGGTCAAAACTGATTTTTACTCAAATTGTTCAATGTGTTCAAACATAAAAACTTTACTGACAGGTTATATACTACAACTTATAAAAGGAAGAAAGACTTCATGATTATAAAGGAGCATGTAATCTTAAAACATAGTCAATAACTTGAATAAACACCCTAACCACAAGAAAGGCATAACACATGAGACAAAATCATAAGGAGATTCAAAATTGTATTCCATGTCTAAAGAGTTACAAAAGTCTACCATTCTGAGAAAGGATTGTAAAAAATCACTAACTCCTAAAAAGCATAATTTGAGAACTGGCTCCAAATGAGTTACAAATGAGAATATATGATCAAGTCCAAGTTGCTCCACCAAAAGAGGCTCTAGAAGCTTCATGAACTTGTATGGCTTGAAAAATCCAAAAATATAGCAACAATATTCACTCTAAAAGGCTTCAATATATGTGAAAAGGTCAAGTTTGACCAAGTCCAAGATAAAAACTCAATAAATCAGCCCCTAGATGCTCTCCTTGTGTCTCAAAATTGAAATAGTATGCCTATATTTGCTCCAAGTGCTTTTAAAAAAAGAAATTTAATGAGTTAAAACAACTTTCCAAACTTTGGCACATGTTGATAACTACTCCAAACTCTTCTAACTTCTTCCTAGATGTTTGCAAAAGCATAATTTCAAACATATCTCCATCTTTCCTCTTGGCGTGCATTGAAATATATTTCTATCACTCCATTTATTTTGCATTTGTAAATAGTATTTTTCAAATTAAGTGATTTATAAACATCACTTAATTAAATACTTTACATCCTTAAAAGTAGAATGCAAAAATAATAGTTAACTCCTTCAAAAATTTGAAGGCTTCACCTTATTGAAAATTTTACTAAGGTATGAATATAATTTCCTCTAACTCACGAGCCCAATAGCTTTTACATGTATTTTTATAAAACATGACAAAAAATATGCCATATTCCATTGGCATATTAGGGTTAGTAACCCTAAAAACAAAAGGCAAAGAACAAAACATTTTGTTCATTCTTGGAACTTCTGGAAGGAGCCAGCTGCGGCCAAGCTAGGGTAAGAAACCTTAATCTATAAGTAAAATAAAGAAAGCATATTTGATTTTTGCTTGAGAAGAAGCTTTTGGATGAAGCCAACATTATGCCACCACCATAGGGTTTTTTAGAAGATCTTAAGAAAAGATTTCATGACGAAATTACTCCATATCTACTGAAGCTCAACACTTTGCATTTATATAGAACTCCCCAAAAAGAAATTGGTAAGTCTTTTCCAGTAATCTATTTTCATATTTCTCAATTTTCTGCAAAAGAAGAACCTTAAATTGAGTATGTTGGTGGGGAAATAAAGTTAAATCTGATCTCATGTTGTTTTTTTGTTGTCTGTATCATCTGGCCAACATTACAAATCCTTTATCGAGCCTCTATAAAAGCATTTTGGCAAAAGAATGAAGAACAAGGAAAGAGCCAACTGGGTAAGTTTTATCGTAGAAATTCATGAATACCTTATACGATTTCAAGCCTTTTATTGAATCATTGTTGCATTTGCTTTCTTTGTACAAAAAAAATGAATATCTTTGTATAATACTTGTTTCTCGTAACTAAAAGCTTTGTTCTAGCACTTTTAGCCATTTATCTTAAACAAATTAAAAACCCCAGGTCATGGGTGTGCATCTTTTATAGGAATTTGTATTTATCAGAAATAAACATGACTTGGCCCTTACATTTTTGCCAGAAGACCCTCAAGGGTTCACTCATTTTTCACAGATGGTATTTCGCAGCTTTACTATGTTGAAAGTTCAATTTGTAAATGCATTTATATTTTTCCCCACATTTTGTCGTGGTTGTTCTGAGTTTTTTTTCCTCCATCAAAATGATCATGGTTCAGCCAAAGTAGTCTTCATGAGATTCTGAAATAAAATTTATCTGAACTTGTTCAAAAAGTTTTGAAACTTTACCCAGAATCTATCTTAAATTCTGGGTTTTTCGTTATTTTTCTATTTACAGCTGTAGGTTTCATACTTTTGGATATCGAGGGTTTCACTATGTGTAGGAGTTTTTTCATGAAATCCCAGCTTTGGTTGGCCCTTTTGATTCAAAGAAACCCCACAAGATACAATACTATTGCTTTCTTTACAACAATTCTTGTGACATTGTCATGTGAATTGATTTTCCCAGAATACTATCATTAGCTTTTAATTAGATTGTTTCTTCATTTGTGTTTCCCCATTTAAATCATAATCTAATATGATATACGACCTCTAGAATTTAGTCATTCTTTATTGTTCATGCTATTGTCATGCAATGTTGTGTCCTCTTTCCTGTAGCAAACAATCATTTTTATGAATGTAGTTGTTAAACATGAAAGAGCTACTCTTATCATTGTGAAATCTAACATTGATCTTCACCTCTGCTAACTTTTTTTATCCATTTAATAGCATTCTTGTCATTAAGCATGTTTGAACTCTTCACAGAAACATAGATTGTAGCTATGGATTCATGACCTAAGCACTACAAAATTCATTTCATGTTGCGGTTTTATAATAGTACCTTTGAATGATTATGTTGTTTTATGTAATTTCTCCATTATTTTAATGATCAAAGGCTGCTATAGTCAGATTATAATTACAGTCTACATTTTCAAATTTTGTTGTTGTAGATTTTAAACATGGTAATCTGCATTGGATGTACTGAAGTGTACTTTAAAAGTTGTGCATAAATAATGAGTTGGGCTCAACCCTCGTGGGAGCCACATTTCCACCACTCATCTTGAATTAAAACATGATTACACCTATAGCTGCACATGAAGCAAAGTTAGAAAAAATGTGTATTCCAAGTGTATCTGATGGTTTCAGTGCTTTCTCTGGTACATTCAGGATATGGATGTTTGTTTAATGCATATTAAGATCAATTTATACATGAATGGGTAAATGATCATATATGATGTGCAACCTTTCATTGCTTAGAGTGTTTCTCTAACACATTGCTTTGATTAATTGCAGGAAACAGGAGTATCAAGGAGCTAGGAAAAGGCCAGAACAACTCGGGCAACAGTTAGACAAAAAGACTCAATAGAACCAATCATTCTCAGGCAATGGCTGGTTACCCTCCCTACATGCATATTCATTTTCTTCATTTACTTATTCATGTATATGTTGATTTTAATTTGTATTGAATAAGAAAGCAACAGTTAAACTCATGGCTTGTGTGAGTTAAATGAATATTTCTATTTAATAAAATAACTTTTTCAAAAGATATTTGCAAAATCTTCTTATGTTTCATGCATCTGTATAAATGCAATGTTTTGTGTTTTTGTAATTTCTCAAGTTATTTTATTTGTATATATGAATGCAATTTAAGGGGAATAGTAAATGTACCATTTTCTTTCTTCTTTCTATCAATGGGCTCTACCTGATTGAGCCATGAGTGAAAATCTGGTAACACTAACTAAAATATACAATAGAAAAATTAATATTTTAATCATTATATCTTTGTATTGTTTGCTATACCACACGTAATCACATACACCGTGATAGAACAAGCTTGCAAGATTACATAACATAAATAAATAATAATATTTATAAAAAAAAAGTACATTATTATATTGTTGATAATATTATATTATTATATTATTATTTACTATTATAATAATATAATTTATAGTTGTTACAACAAGCATACGGATGCACTAATAACCTTTGTTACTAGTATATTATTTAAGAATATAAAATTATTGATACAGTAATTATTTATTACATAAATATTATATAATATATTATTATGCATTTAATATTATATTATTATTATACAATTAATACCATAATATTTGAATAGGGTTCACCCTGCAGCGTGACAATAAGTCACGAGCCCTGTTGATAGGGTGTCTCAGGTTCAACTCTCACCATCCAAAGTGCATGAAAAGACCTCTATACCAGCAAAAATTTTGAAGGACAATGGGCAATCGTGGTGTTCGGGCCACGTTGGCCACCCAGGCAGGATGCTTAGAGCAGACGCTAGGTGATGACAGAGGCTACGGAGAGAAAGGAGTTTTGAGGGGTGGTGCCAGATGGTGAGGAAGGATGAACGAAGGAATGAAGGAGCAGAGGAAGGAATCTGAGAGGTGGAGGTGGAAACTGGTGGTAAGGAGTGGAGGAGTGGAGAGAACGATGGAAGGAAGGAGGTGGTGAAGAGGATTGGAGAAGGAGAGGAGGTGCAGTGGTGGAGAAGGAGACATGAGGAAGGTGTAGAGAGGAGAAAGAAAAAAGAAGAGACGGGAGGAAGAAAGGGAGAAGAAAGAAAAAAATAGAGGTCTGCAAGAGTCAAAAATCGAGGTGTTAATGCCTCATCCTAGCTCTAGGGATGGGGTCCCCCATTGTGACCCCACTAGTTTAGAGCTCCAGTCAAAAGCGTGTTATTACTGACAAAAAAATATATAATATTTGAACAAATATTATAAATATATTATTATATTATTCATAATATTAAATCATTATATTATTATAATAATAAATTATTTGAAAAGAAAATTAACAAAAAAAATAATGATTTCAACATTTGAGAGTAGTAATTTGATTTGACACCTACCTTCATGTAGCATACCTCAAGCATTCAAAATATATCAAATTTGTTCCATATTTTATTTGCATTGACAACTAGGGGAGAGGGCTCAATAGTCGTGTGGGCTAACTTTGCGAGCATGTAGTAATTGCCTAGAATGTCGTAGGACCTTCATTTTTTTTGAAATGTGGATTAGCCTCTTATCTATCTATAACTAAGGTTTGGAGGTGAGAATCATCATGCAACTTGCCACATCATCACATCTACTGAGAAGTGTCCAATTTTTTAATTTTTAAAGATTCAACCAAAACTTAATCATGGTACCCCTAGTAGTTGAACAAAAAAATATCATTTGTTGCTTGTAGAATATCATATTTTTATTTAAAATAAAAAATATATGCAACCTAAATGAACCAAATACCTATTGGTAACCATAAATCTTTGTTATCTCTAGCTTGTATATTCAACACAAATGGACCAAGAGTTGAACACAAAAAAACTATTTTTTGTTATAAAAACAACACATAGTTATTTAAAATTCAACTTATACAAAACAAAAATGGACCAATAGTTGAACACTAAAACTTTTTGAAAATTCCTTACATTTAATGGGAAAATACATGTTATTTATTGTGCTGACCTTTTATATTTGTGATAGGAAAAATTATTAATATGAAATACTTGAATGCTTGTACATTGCTACCCCAATAGTTGTACACATAAGAACAATATTTTTCACTATGATAACAATACTTGTTTAAATGAGTATCTTATTTTATTAAATGAGCATTTTATTTTATAAATGACACACTTATAGTGGATAGTTATAATATTTTATTTGAGACAAAAAAAATATTTATTTCACTTCTTGAATGTATTTGTGCTTTTTTCTATAACATTCATAGGTTCTTATGTGTTCAAGTATGGCTCTATTTTGATCAACATTTGGGTTTTTTTTTATTTAAATGTGGACTATTTATTTACAATATATAGTATAAATATGTGGTAAGAATGAGTATTATAAGTACAAGTGCTATTACAACAATTGGACCCTAGACAACTATTGGTCTCTCTCCCCTACCTTCATCCATACATGGAAAAACAAAACAAAAGAACATAGAACCAAAGAGTAAATAAATACTGCAAAAGCTTGGAAGAATGATTAATGCTCTCCATGCAACTTGATCCATCATACAAGTTGTCAACCATCGACAAATTATAAAAAATCTAGATTTATTCACCTTAAATAGATTAGCAAATATACAAAGTTTCATAAGATAATATTTTTGATAAAAAAAAAATTGATACATTACGTTTAAGAATTTAGATTTATCCTCTTGGCTAGATATTTGTAATAACTTAATCATGCATCTTAAACAAGTATTTATAGTAGTGTTAACACTAAAATAATAACATTGTAATTACAAGTGTACAAATACCAATTAGAACTCTACAAAAATATTATTTGTATCTTTTTCCTATACAGTTTGCATCTACTACTTTTCATCTTTCAATACTAAATTACTACTCTATTACAAAGCAATAAATAAATCTCGTCTATCGTAATAAATTATGCACATACTAGTTTTTTCTATATTAATTCTTCATACATTGCATTTAATAAAAAAC
The DNA here is from genome assembly GCA_007258455.2 of Sequoia sempervirens. Classification (NCBI taxonomy): domain Eukaryota; kingdom Viridiplantae; phylum Streptophyta; class Pinopsida; order Cupressales; family Cupressaceae; genus Sequoia; species Sequoia sempervirens. The sequence goes on from VDFB02066941.1 coordinate 65,901, forward strand.
TAAATTAAGACAACTCAAATAGTTAATAGCTACATCATCATTTTTTACCTCCTTTATCATTGAACACATTATTTATTTAGATCTTCGACCATCCTAGACTCATCGAAACTAAGATCTATAAAATTTCTTGCAATTTGTCCCTCTACAAGATAAGGTAAACAACTTATTGCACATATGTTTGTTGTTCAATATCATAAATATTTTTTGTTCATCAATAAACCAATTTTATAATTCAAAAATGGAAAATACTATAGATATTGATAAATATAAGCAACACAAACAAACTTCTTGTATTGAAATTGACGACGCTTTAAATAATGAAAATTTATTTATATTAGGTTCATTCAATTATAATCCAAGGCATTGTCTAGTCGATAATTTTGAATTGCTCTTGCAATTTTGATTCGCATCAATACAATTGTGAAACAACTTAATTGATCACTTCTTGCAATTTCAAGCTAGGAAAGATAATGATTCTTTACATAAACTTAATTCTAAATTACATCAAGAGGTTTGGACATCATGCATGGTATACATGATCTAAATACATATTTGTCAAGAATGTGTTTATCTGCATCAATTAACTTGTCCTATCAAGAACAATGATTAGAGGTGATACATTATGCATACGATGATTGTCAAAATGGTTAAATATATCTATTAAATTATGGTCCTTAACTAGAAAATTAAAATAATTACATTGTAGCAAAGATTTAGATACAAAGAGGTATTATAATTTGTTTCATGAAAATATCCCCTTTCTACGTAATTTGAACCTCTCATTAGGAAAAAAATTGGTATAGTAATCATCCAATGATAAGACTTACCTTTCGCCAACTTGTGCGAGCCTAGCAAATAGCTAGTGATATCTTGCATTCAAAATGTAAAATAGAGGTCTAATAAAACTACTAATTATTACCAACAACTATAGTGAAAGTATAGGATATTTTTGTTAAAGCTAGGGAGGGCTATGAAAATGAGTCGGGTGAGGAAAGGGCTTCTAAGAAACCGAAAAAGAGGAGGCTTATTTTAAATAAAGAATCTGAGTCGGAAAGGGATGATGATGCTGACTATGTCCCAGATTCGTACGTCTCTTTGGAGGAGGGCCCCATATCCCTTGTTTAGGGTAAATCTGGGAAAAGGAAAATAGATGAGAAGGTAGGATATATGACTTGCAGTGATGATGTGGAGGAAATTGTTCCTTCTAAGGGGGGAAGAGATAAAAATGATCTTTATGGGGAAGTTTCTTCTCCTCCCCCAACGTCTAGAGTTGTGTAGGAACTTGAGGAGGGGTGTCAGAAGAGAATGGTTATGAAAGTTGGTCAACTCCTGGAGAAGGATTTCCCTCTCTCCCTGGCTGGTGGCTTCCATGATGAGGATGTTCTGAGCATATTCATAGGGTTTCTAAAGTAGCAGAAGGTTAGAGTTGTGGGTGGTGAAAAGGCTATGGGAACCAGTAAAGCGGATGCGGATAGGAATTAGAAGAGGAAGGTTATTGCAGAGAAAATTGCCAATTCCATTCGTAGGATGAAGTCTCTTGTCCCTACTGGTAAAGGTAAGGAAGCTTCTACTGAACAGGTTAATGAGAGTTCTTTTGAAGAGGATGTTGTTGTGGGAAAACATATTGAAAACTTTGATAGGGAGGATCTCTCTGATGTGTTGGGTTCGGCCTGTGATAGTGTAAATGTGCTTTTTAAACTTTCTAAATGGTTCTTTCATGAGATCAATAGGACCAATGTTTGTATTAGAGGTGTTGCTAGCAAGGCTGAGGACCCTTTGGTCCAAAGCCAAATTGAAAATTTAATGGATGGTCTGAATACTGTTGCTAATACTATGGCAGAGGAAATTGTCAATCTGAAACAAAGTATGGAGGGAATAATGTTATCCCTTGAGGAGAAAATTGATAAGATATGGAATGTTGTTATGAAGAGTGGAGAAGCCCCTAAAGTCTTGACTATGTCAGACTCTGCGAAGGCTATGTCCCCTGGGACTATTGTTAAAAAGAGAAAGGAAAATGTGTCTGATGATCTTATGGCTATTGAGGGTAAGTTGATGGCTAAGGATTTTGCTACTAATAAGGGTGTTGCTAAAGGTTCTATTTTGAGTTGTGAGGTAAAAATTGGTGGGCCTGGGGTTAGGACTAGAAATAGAATGAAAAATTAGGTTGGGGCCTCAAGTATTGAGGTTTCTGATACTAGGGTTAAGGGGCAGAAGCTTGCTGCTAGTGAGATGGAAGCTATTGAAATTTTGAACAATATGTAGTGGTGCTAGCTGGTTTCCTTCTTTTTGGCTATTTTTTGGATGGTGGTTTGCTGACGATGGGTTGATGGTTGTTTAATGTCATTTCCTTTTTTATCAGTTGTTCTTTTTTGTAAAGGTTTTCGAGTCCCTTCAAAACCTGTCTTTGACCTCTAATCAAAACTATAGTGAAAGTATTTTCAATTTTGTTTCATATCTAGTCCAATAGCAATTTGATGTTTAGTCCATTAGACTTTACATTGCACAGTATTTTTGCAATGGCATAAAAGGTGTCATCAAAATACCCAAAATTATTTGATAAATTATCTCCATGAAAAATATTATAAAAGTAACTCCTAATATCACAAAATGGAAAGAATATATCATAAAATTGGTTATGCCTTATTCAAAAGGTAAAATCAAAGGTGATGCCTTTTGTTTACAGTGGATAGCAATAATATTCAATATATGGATACAGATCTAGTACTCATCGACCAAAAAAATTAAGAACATCTATTCTCCACAAAAAAACACAAACAAGATTTGTAACATAATGAAATTTGAAACCAATACAATCCACATATGCTATGAACCATTCCTAGTTAAAGATACTAATGACCCAATTCAAACAAATCCCATAAATATTATTTCGACAATTACAAAAGAACAAAGCAATACATAAAAAATCATTAAAAAATTAACATGATAAATACATGCTACTACCAACACTTGACTATTGAACACCAAACACAACATTTTATTTTAGGTGAACAACAACAAAAATGTACACTACTTCAACATACTAGTGATCAATATCAACATCCACCAAAAAGATTTAAAAAGATTGAAAAAAATCACGAAACAATCTTGGATACACCATCTCTAGAAATAGATTATGTGCCTCCTAAAAAAAAAATTAAAAACACCAAATGCAAGTCCTTTCATGTCAACATTGCCAAGAAAAAAGTATGTCACTACTAGAATTAAAAAAATATTGCATGATAGTAAAACTCAAACCAAGCCAATACAAAAATAATTGAACAAAATTCATGACACTCCACAATATGAATGCCTTATATGTGAACAACTAAATTTCTCTTATAAAATGAAAAAAATTACAAAACACTAAGAATTTTTTTACTTAGGTTTACCAAATATCCAAATTTCAGCTTGACTTTTTGAAATATGTATCTGTTGTAAAACATCATTGCAAAAAAATAAAAAACTGCTCTTTGTTGTACCATGTAACCTATAAGACATAACAAGACCTTATCAATCTTATCAAAAAAATTGGATCTAGAGAAAGACTCGTATTACCTCATATTTCTTTCACACATATTAGAAAATGGGGGTACAAGCAAGCTCAATTGGCTTGACAGGATCAATAATTAATGTGCCTACAAATATGAACACCATACAAAGAGTCTTGTCATGTTCAATATATGACACAATTGCAATCGCTATTACATTAAAAAGAAAATTAGAATACAAAAATGTATTTCAAGGCAAAATTGTCTGACCTAATCTTATAATGAAAGAAAAAAAACAATTATGTCATAGATATCTCTATATAATAGAAGGCATCTACATATACCCTACCTAAAAAAGTTATTTAGAACAATAAATAGTAGTGGTTGTGAACTAGACAATATGCATAGTGAAAATGATACAGATACTGATGAAACACTTACAATACCAAACATGAAACAAAAACCGATACACTTGTCCATGGATTCATAGAATAGTATTTTGTCTATGATTTATATGATAAAATAATCCAAATAGTACCTACCCAAGAAAACTATCCAATAGGTATATTCCAAGACAAATACGTAGAATAAATGAACATTCCAACACTTTTCTTTGGAAATGCATGAGATACAAATATAATAAAACATTATTCATATATTAAAATTATAAAATGGGAACTAATGCATTTGAGTGGTGACTTTGCAAACCATACGACAAATTTATTTTTTAAAACTATACACGTAATTCTAGAAAAAAAAATCAAGAATATCGATAAGAATTAGAAAAGGAAAATTAAAAGGATGAAGTCTAGTGGCCAAAGATGTTAAAGAGAAACCAAATCTAGACAAGATATTGAAATCAAATATTCGATATAAAAACTTTAAACATATGAAAATCTCACCATACTACTTCCATTAGCTCAAGAAAAACATATTTGCAATGATTCGATAGCTAGGACCACCAGCATTCTTCATATCTTTCTCAAGCACCGAGTTTCACTAGTGGACACCTTTTCTATTTGCACTAACAAAATTTAATCAAGACCAAAACAAAAACCTAAATAGTAACAAAGAACAAGAAAATAACATAGATTTCATTATTAGAAAAATTATGTTGCATGTAGTCATTATTACAGACATCAAATGAATTCCATGAAGAACCTCTTAACCAATTACGATACACTACTTGGACACATGAATGATTTCTTTTTTATTACAAAATTTTATAAAAAAGGAAATGAACATGATCATCCATTAATGGATTAAAAATATCCAATATATGGTAAGTCTACTAACATTGAAATTGAACAATTCATAGACAAGTATGTTACATGCAATACCAACTTGATTCGACATAGTTTAATAAAAAAGTTGTAGAAAATCCACCAAAACATATTGCAAATACAATTTTCCAATCACACCAATGAAAACAACAATAATACTTGAACCAATTACAACATCTAAACAAATCATAATTGACAATGCTACTAAAACTAAAAATGCAATTGAATAAGAACAATATAATGAATCTCTTAGCTTTGCTTCATTCTTAGAAAAATATTGATAAATGAACATGACTACATAAACTAATTCAAATCAAATTGATGTCATATGTGACAGAGAAAATCAGAAGAGAGAGAGAGTATCATCCAGGTGATATCCACCCTACCATGAAGCATTACCTTCCTCATGCTACTCCACTAGAGAAGCCCAACCCATCATAAAGTATCTAGCAATATGTAGCCAATATGCATAATGGAATCTAGTTCACTATGTGATTCATTGTCAAATAGCATACCTATATGCTCATGCATCACATATCCAATACACATGAATATTTTAAATATATCACAGAGGTGTTGAAAGAATGAAGAATTTTATCATTAATGAGTTGTCATTGATGTCAACACTAAATGATGGATGAAAAAATTGTGTTGAGGATGATTGTAGAAGATTTATTTTGTATGAGGGTTTAATCCACACACAGGAACAATCAAGTATTTTTGCTAAGTGTCTACACCAACAGTTTTAGTACACAAAGCCCTCCGGTAATTTGGTCTACAATTGTTCACCCTTACAGATTTACTTCTACGATTCTAATATGTTGTTTATGGATGTCATTAGCACCTCCATTCATAATTTCATTTGATTTGGATAAGTGGTTTGAAAGATACAAGTAACAAAAGATCAACATATAAGGTTTACACAGTTTTCTATGTATTGGCTATGACTTAACTGGTCTGCACTCCTCTGCAGCTTTGAGTTATACCTTACAATTTTGGGAGAAGGTTAAGGTGTCATTGCATTGTATTTTCCAGTTGGCATGACATTTTGAGGTCCACATGTCCTATGGTGATGATCAGTTGGAGTATTTTGCTTTTATGTCCTACGCCTGGCTGGCCCTGATGAGCCTAGTTTTTGGTCCAATTATGGGTAGAATCTATAGTTTATTTGCTGGAATTTTTCATGGAATTTGATGTTAAATGTTGATATTTTCATAATGTTTCCCTCAAACCATAGACATTAGGCTTAAATCCTATCTCTACAAGTTTTAATGACATTGGCATAGTATGTGGATTATCTATATTGATTCTCTTAAGTTGGTTATAGATGTGTCGTTATTGTGCATACTGATGTTGACATGCAAATTTAATTTAAAGATACTAAGTTGAGGAAGACACTGCCAGCTGGGCATGCACCATAATGTCCAACAAAGGAATTGCTCAAGCTCAAAGGAGGTCAATGGCAGAAGATTCCTCATGCAATAGAATGTAACTGCCTTGTAGTGGGCTTTAATGATTGAGCATGTGTGGGCATTACTGTTGTGCTAAATCTGCATTTGGACCTGCATGTTTGACCAGATTCCATGCATGCGTAACCGCCATCGCTCCATTTTCTCTGTTTTCCCTAAATGGCGTCCTTCCATTCGTGGAGTTGACTGCCTTGTTTAGTTGATAGTATAAATAAAGATTTGATGCTCCTTTCTCAAGAGGTTGCATGATTTGATATTGTACTTCCACTCTCAAGTTTTCAATAATATAGATACATTACTTTTTTGTACTCATGATTTACAGTGAATAAAATAAAGTTCTGAGTTTGAGCATCTGAGTTCTCATTAGTTTTAGAGGATACTTATACAAGGGGGAACACTTGGTGAGTAATTCATCTTCTTAGTTTAGTATTAGTTTAGTGTTACCTATTGTTTAGTAATTAGTTAGAAATTTGGCACTAACTATTCCTACAGCCAAAGCAGACAGAGTAGTATATTGTTTGTTGCTCAGATTTTCATTCCTGTTAGGAATTTTAGTTTGATGTAATTGTTGATTTATGATTTGTATTTATGGTATTCCCTTCTAATCAATTTACTTTCAGCATTTTGTGTTCCTTAGTTGTAGAATGAAATGGCTACTTTGAGTTCCTAGTGCACATATTGTGCTGACCCATTTCAAGTTCATGTCCCTAGGTTGAAAAGTTAAATGCACCTTCATGATGATTGAAATAGCTATTTAGGTTAGATGTCCAATCTCTGAATCATGGTTGTAAGGGCTAAGTTATTAAATCATTGTAGGATGCCAACATTTTTGGCACCGTTGTCAAGGATGGTGTCAAACTAGGGAGCCTTTTGGAGTCATTGGTAGTTTTTCTTGTTGTAGTGTTTCTAGAAGTTGTTCTTAGTATATCCTTATTTAGGAAGTAATGACCCCCCTTATTCTTTACCAATTCTTTGTGTGAGCTGACTAATAGTGAGTGATACTACATGCATAGAGGAAGGAGAAGGGATGCTTATGGGATATTCCTTCCTAACAATCCTAATCCATTCCAGCTAGTTGAATATTAGAACCTACCAAGAGAAGAAGAAGAAAAGGATCCACATCCCTTTTCTAATGCATATCTTGATATGAATAGCTTTGAAGTCTCCTCTGAATATCAAAATCAGTTTGAGAACCCCTTTGCTTTGGAAATACATCAAGCAGGCATGGGTGATGCAAATAGGAACAAACCTAACCAACCAGCTTTTCCTTTCCCCATTTCCCACCATAATGAGGTTGAAAAAATCAAGAACGTCCCTGCCTCAGCACTCACCAAGTTTTATGAACTTTTCATAGAAGATTTTGATGCCTTTTTATTTAAGTTTGACATACTATGCAAGAGTTATGATTATACTACTGATTCCCATAGGCTTAATCTATTTCCTACCACTCTGAAAGAGGCTGCATTAAGATGGTTCATGAGCCTAGGCAGAGATACTGTGGAAACTTGGGAAGACATGAAGACAAAGTTCCTTGAGAAATACAAGGAATATTGCAGGGGTAGCGACATGAGAGGAGGTGACATTTTCAGGATGCAACAAAAGGAAGATGAGAGCCTAGAAGATTACATTGTAACGTTTCTATTTTGCCTACAAAAATATCCACACCATACACTTAATGAAGACTCACAAAAGTTTCTTTTCCTAAGAGGAATCAATGATAGTTACAATGATGCCTTGGACCTCATGGGAGGAGGAGATATCTCCTAAGTTCCTTGGGAGGATATCAAGAAAATATGTCAGAACTACTCTAGGGGAGCTTCAAAGAAGGGGAGAGCTTACCAATCTTCCATGGGTAAGTCAACTACCAGTGGAATTTCAAGAATGGATATTACTCATTTGTTGGCATACTTCAAGCAAGACATTATAAATAATCTAGCTACTCAGCTAGATACACTTCAGGCCAAGAAGAAGCAAGAGGAGGTAGAGGCAATGTTGACAAAGTATTTCCCCCACTACAAACAAAAGAAGAAGGACTATAGATGCAAGATGGTAGCTAATCTTGAAAGCAAGCAGATTCCACCTGAGTTCAAGCCAATCCAGATTGAAGAAGACCAAGTCTACTATGTTGCACAAAGGAAGCCTTGGGCTCCAAGACAAGGTATGCCATCGGATCCACTATCCTATGTTGGGACATAGTTTAATTCCTATTCATCTGGTAACTAATGGCAGCCCCCATATCCACCCAGTTATGGAGGATATCCATCGCAGCCTTGGAGTAACCCTCCAAATGCTTGGCCCAATCATCAAAGTTCTCCACCCCAGTGGCAGCAACCTTAGGGGAATTGGCAACAATTTCAAGGGCATTGGTAGCCACCTCCAAGAAATTGGCAACAAACAAATCAATGGAAAGGAGGGCAGCAATGACCTACTCAGACAACTAGTTACATGCAGCCACCTTCTCAGCCCCAGTAGCCTGCTATAATTCCTCCACCTACTAATCCAAACACAAATGCACCTAAACCTACTTAGCTACCAGCTCAACCCACACCCAATCTAAATAACAAACCACAACAACAACCTGCATACTCTGTTGATTCAAATCAATTCCCTACATATGTTGTGAGTGTAAGTGACATCCACTTGCATTCAGGAACTACTCTACCAACCCCTTCCAAGACCATTATCACTAAGTTTCCTATGGAAAAGGAGGAGGAACCTCTGAATTATCCCATTCAGCGAAGTGTACCTAAAAGTCCTGAACCGGTCTAAGTCAAGCAGACTAAACAAGAACCACCATTTCTTCAAAGATTGGAAGTTTCCAAGAAGAAAGAAGAAAAGGAGGATACAACTTTTGATATCTTGGATCAATTAAATCATATGTGTGTCTAGATACCTCTATTTCATGCCATAAAGGATGTTTCAATCTATGGCAAGGCAATCAAGGAGGCATGTCTCAAGAAGTCGGGTAGGAAAAAGAAGGACCCAACTATAGTTCATGTGGTGGGACAACAAGCTGACATCATGCTGGGAAAAGTAACTATCCCCAAGTATAATGACCCAGGTAGTCCAAGTAGTCCTATGGTAGCAGTTGTTATAAACTGGGTCCAAGTAAAGAATGCTTTGATTGATTTAGGTGCAGCAATGATGAAGATAATCCCATATGGCCACATGTTGGTGAAGAGGCCAAGGAAGTTAATTCCATGGTGCAACTTATGATGCTAGGTAGAAGCTCTTTCATGCAGCTCCAAGATGAGGATGAAGTATTGGCTAACATCATTCAGAACCATTGTGAAGTGGAGGAAGCATCATCTTCTCATTTTGCTACTCCAGTCAAGACACTTATGCCCTCTCTTCCTACAACCATTGTTCCTGCAGACGTTCTTCCTACAGCCACTCCTCCTGCAGACAGACTTCCTGTAGCAACAGGTATGTCTCATATATTTCTACCATATTAACTAAAGGTACCATGTGTTAATGAATCATCCATGATAAATTTAACTACACAAGTACAAGTGTCAGAAGGAAAGTATCTAAATGTTAATAGTACATTAAATGAAGAACAACAATTGTTATTGGAAAACCTATTAAAGACCCATCAACATGCATTTGTGTGGGATTATCATGATATGAAGGGATTGGACCCTAAACTTTGTACAAACATAATTTACATTAGAGATGATTTCACCCCAATAAGATAGCCACAAAGAAGAATTAACCCTACACTAAGAGAAATCGTGAAAGGAGAACTGCAAAAATTACTAGATGCAGGATTTATCTACCTCATTTCAGATAGTCAATGGGTGTTTCCATTAGTGATTGTGCCCAAGAAAGGAGGGAAATGGCGAGTTTGTGTTGATTATAGGGAATTGAATGCTACCACCAAGAAGGACCACTTTCCCTTACCCTTCATTGATCAAGTTTTGGACACACTTGCAGGAAAGCAATACCTTTCTTTTCTAGATGGATTTAGTGGCTACAACCATATCCAAATTGCACCAGAGTACCAAGAGAAGACCACATTTACCTATCCATGGGGGACCTATTCCTATTTAGTGCTTCCATTTGGTTTATGCAATGCACCTGCAACTTTTCAGAGGGAATTCATTAGCATATTCTCAGACATTTCTCATGATTGCATGGAAATTTATATGGAAGACTTTACCACTTATGGTGTTGATTTTAATCAAGTGTTGAAAAATATCAAGAGAGTCCTACATAGATGTGAAGACCAAAACTTTTCCTAAAATGATGAAAAGTGCTTCATGATGATGCAGGAAGGTGTAGTTCTTGGCCACTACATATCTCACAAGGGAATTCAAGTAGATCCTGCAAAGATTGAGGTAATCAAAAATCTACCCACACCTACAAAACAAAAGGATGTTAGGATTTTCTTGGGTCATGCAAGATATTAGAGGCATTTCATGAAGTATTTCAGCAAGGTAGCAACACCATTGTATACTCTTCTCATTAAAGATGCTAAATTTCAGTGGACTGAAGCCTATGACAAGGCATTTTCTAACTTGAAGGAAAATTTGACTCATGCTCATGTACTCAAAGGGCCTAATTGGGAGCTTCATTTCCACATCCATACTAATGCATCAGATTATGTCATAGGAGAAATCTTAAGATAGAAAGAAGGAGCTGTTGAAAATTCCATTTACTTTGTCAGCAAAAATTCACAAGGAGCTAAATTCAATTATATAGTGACAGAGAAAGAAATGCTGGTAGTAATCTATGCACTGAAAAAATTCAGACATTACATAACAGGCTACCAAATCTTTGTGCACACTAATCATGCAACTATTAGATATCTCATGAATAAACCTTTGATCACAGGTAGATTGGCAAGATGGTTATTGTTGATGCAGGAGTTTGATATAACCATTGTGGATAAGCCAAGGAAGGCCAATGTTGTTGTAGACTTTGATTCAAGGCTGACTACATCAGAAGACAATCAACCCATAGATGTCTCTTTTCCTGATGAGCATCTATTCTCCCTCAGTATACAAGCACCTTGGTATGTTGACATAGCCAATTATTTGGTCATAGGTAGAGTTCCTTCTCACTTCTCTCCAAAAGAGAAAAGGGAACTCATTGAAAAATATTTTTCTTTCTCTTGGATTGTTGGATGTTTTTTTTATACTAGACCAAACCATGTCATGAGGAGATGTGTGAGAGAAGATGAGACATATGAAATTTTTCATGCATGTCACAATGAACCATGTGGAGGAAACTTTGCAGCCAAGAGGACAGCAATGAAGGTTTTGAACATAGGATATTACTGGCCAACACTCCACAAGGATGCAGGAAGGTATACTTGAAAATGTGATAGATGTCAAAGAATGGGAAGACCAACAAGATTTGATCAGATGCCACTTTTCCCTCAGGTAGTAATCACTCCCTTTGAAAAGTGGGGATTGGATTTTGTGGGACCCATTGACCCTCCATCAAATGGTAATTCTTATATATTGGTATGCACTGATTATGTGACAAAGTGGGTAGAAGTTAAGGACATGAAGCATGCAAGAGATAACAGGGTTGTAGAATTTCTTTATGAGGATATTTTCACAAGAGATGGAGTCCCAAGAGAAATAGTGACTGATCAAGGGGCTCAATTCACATCAACCCTTGTTGCAACACTAGTTAATGAGTACAACATAAGGCACAAGAAGTATACTCCTTATCGCCCCCAGGCTAATGGCCAAGTTGAGATGACCAATAGAGAAATTGAAGCCATTATGACCAAAACGGTATCTATTCATAGAAAGGATTGGGAAAAAAAATAGTAGAAGTTGTTTGGCTCTATAGGACAACCTGGAAAAGAACTACAAGCTTCACTCCATTTGAGTTGTTGTATGGAAAGATAGCTATGATGCCTGTTGAATTTGAATATAAGACTCTGTGGACTGCAGTAGATTTGGGGATGGATATTTTTGGGGCACAAAGAGAAAGAATCATGTAACTAAATGCTTTGGATTAAATAAGAAGAGCATCCCTGCAACATACAGAGGTAGTGTAGAATTAGAGAATCAAATGGCGTGACAAATTTATCAAGGACAAGAAATTCCAACCAGGAGATCGGGCCTTGCTCTATAACTCAAGATACCAAGACAATGCAGGAAAATTACAGAAAAGGTGGCTAGGACCATATGAAGTCATTGAGGTCTTTCCTAATGGAGTTGTTTAGCTTACTACCATTGACCCTATCAAGTTCAAATTACTTCTCAATGGTCATCACCTTAGATTATATCACAAGCTAGCTTCCAAAGAAGAGTTCCTACAACAATTCACCTAGCATTCAACACCTGAGCTTCCTATAGCCGAAGGAAGTCAACCTAGTGTCCCTCCTTCTTGCTAATTAAGATATGTATTTCTCATAATAAATACTTTCACTTATGTGGAAGTCCATTTCTTCTCCCATCCACCCATCCATCACCACCTTCCTCTCTCTTCCATCACTTCATTCCACCTCACCTCATTCCACTTCATTTTCATTAATTGCTCAACTTATTCCCTAAAAGGTGAGCAGTACTTTCTCCACAATCTTTGCAAAAAATCCTCCACACTTTCAGGTATGTGTGCATTAATTGCTATCTTTAATCATATTTTAAGTGCATTCATTTAATCATTGTACATTAGTATAGACATTCACATAACATGTCATTACTCCCTGTCAAATCACCACTCTCATCTCACATGTGTAGACACACGTCCAAATTTAGGTTGGGGGGGAAGAAAAAGATGCAACTATATTTCCCATGTGTCAATTTATGCTAGGCTACATCAGAAAATTTAAAATGAGCCAATTTGAAATCTGAGTGAGAGGATGGCTTGCATGTGTGAAGTGACATTAATTGCAGCCGCCATTTCTTCCCATCATAATTCTCCTCTATCACTCATTTTCTTGCCATTATTGACCCTGTCGTAATCTTGAGTTGCAAGAAAAAAGGTGAAATAAAAGAAAAGGAAATTCAGTCTATATTGGCACTAGAAATTTAGCAGGTATTGCAGGGAAGTGAAAATTATTTTTCAGACGGGAATTGTAGGAAAGAAATTGCAGAGCATTTGTTTGATTGCAGACAATGGGAGGTGGGTTAATTCGAAATGAACCCACGGTGCATGATGTTTTATTGCAGAATGCACAATGCCTAGCCGAATTTAGAAACTAAGGATGGTTGGATTACTTCTTGAAGCTGAATGGATTTGATGAAAGCATTGCCCTTGAATTTGCCCAAACATTTTCTAAAGGAAAAGCTACAATAAAAGGGTTGGAAGTTGTGGAAACTGAGGAAAGAATTGCAGAGGTCACAGGGTTTCCAACTGATGGTGAAAATTACCTTGCCTCTAGAGACGCCAGATCAACTAGGGCCAAATTTACAGAGTTGAACAACCCCCCATTAAGCATAGATAAACAGGGTGCAAATAGAATGTCTCTGCCCGAGCCATGGAAGTAGATAGCCATTTATGTTATCAAATACATCACCTATGAGGGTCACCAGTCAAATTTTCATTATGTGCACTTCAAGCTTTTAAATCACATAAGGCACGAAAGGAGGATGAATGTTCCTAACATGCTATACAAGCTTCTCTCAATCATGGTGGTCAAGACCCAAAAAGGTAGGGATAATTTTGTTTCCCACGATTGTCTGATTAAATTTCTAGTTGAAAATTCTCTGCATGATGTATCTAGAATGAACTAGGAAGAATTTATAAATGTTGATCAAATTAGACCTGAGCACTTACAACCTAGGGCTTTACCTCAACCCCATAGATCTAGCAAGAGATTGAGCATGGCTAAATCCACTCTTAGCGCTTCAACCTCTGGTGTTTGATCTAGTGTGAATCCTCCTACAATAGAAGAAACCATATAAATTAGTTCTTCTCGAACAGAGCACTTAGAAAAAGAAAAAAATCTCTTCATTAGATTTTGATGATGACATTCCACTTGGCACCCTGATGAAAACTAGGGCACAAAAGAGAGAACCAAAAATGAAAAAAGGGAAGGCTAAAACACATCCTATAGAAATAAATGTGCCAAGTTCTAAGAAGAGGAAGGTTGACACTATTCATCCTACAGCCAAAGAAAAATGTGAGACCTCCCAGGAAATCAAGACCAGTTGGCTTGCAATTGGTACGCCTCCACAGGAAAGACCTAAGCCTGGTGAGATATCACATGAGGACCCTAAAGCTCCAATGGGGTAGGAAAATGTTGAAAAAGTAGACATATTTGGGAGAACATCGAATATAACACTGGCCAATCTTGCTAACATTGCAGAAGAGTTTGAGGAAAATCAAGATTTACTGCAACATGAGTAGGAAGTCTTGCAGCAAGAAGTCCTGCAGCAATAGCCAAAACTAGAGCAGGAGTTCCTGTAGCCACAGTAAGAACAAGAACAAAAGACCCTATAGCAAGAAGTGGAAGAAGAAATAGTACCCTTGTAGCCAGAGATAACTGGATAGCCTGAGTCCATGCAGATAGTGATATATGAGGAGCCACCATTGACAAAAAGACTGGTAGGAATTCATAATCCTCTCGATTTTATAGTACATACAAAAATTTTGAATTTATGGAAAGAAATACAAAGGAGGGAGTAAGAATGGAAAAAGGAAAAACAAAAATTGAAGAAGGAAATTCAAAAGAGGGATGAGGAGATTGAAGATAAGGATGCAAAAATTGCCACCCTGAAGCAGAGGGTGGATGATATGGCAACCTTGGTACCATATATTTTGGAATGTAGGACCCCTCCAAGGGTCTATGCTCTACTCTTGAAAGAGAAATATCTCTCTTTTAAGTTGTCAAGGATTTCCTCAGGTTTGAATCCTTCTATTGACACCATTGATGAATTTTTCAATGCTTATAGGATTGCCTCACCTGAAATGAAGAATTTGTTGTGTGAGTTTTATTTGCATAATTATGTTGTAACTCAAGACCATGATTAGAATTCATTGTTGTATGTTGGGGATGTCCAATTAAGGGCATTTATGTCTTGGGTACAAAATGAGATTAGTTTGGGATAGCAACATGGGGATTATAAGCAATTGGAGTCTAACATCCCTCTACCTGTTAGGGATGCATCAAGCAACCCAAGGGATATTTATAGAGAATGGCATATAATGCTTCTCAGACCTAGTTATGGCAATAGGATTATGCCTTGGATTGAGGCAGTTTACAGTGAGTATGAGGTAAAGACAGCAACAAAGGAGGAAACTATGAGAAGATGTCTATCACAAAGATGGAATAGCCTAACTGATGAGCTGAAGTAGGTTGAGCCTCATTCCATCCACAATTATGTTGCAACACTAAAAAGGATTGATAGGTATATTCATATTGGGAGAACACAGGGGTGATTTTGGCTTCCCTTGATTTTCCAGCCACCCATGCTCATGTGGCCCGTGCCAAACTTCAGATTCTACCAATATGACATTGCTACAAAAAAATAGAGATGGAACAGATTTGACAGATTAAGAGGATTTTATTGGGATCCTGATTCATGCATAGTAGCCACTGATGTTGGCCAGCTATTAGTTGCAAATTTTAGAGCTTTGACCAAGTAGAAGAACAACCCTTCCCCTAATGGAGGACCAACAAAACATTAGGTTGGGGGGAGTGAGGAGCCTAGTTTTTGGTCCAATTTTGGGTAGAATCTATAGTTTATTTGCTAGCATTTGTCATGGAATTTGATGCTAAATGTTGATATTTTCATAATGTTTCCCTCAAACCATAGACATTGGGCTTAAATCCTATCTCTACAAGTTTTAATAACATTGGCATATTATGTGGATTATCTATATTTATTTTGCATGTGGTTAATGAATGTTCCTTAAGGTGGTTATAGATGTGCAGTTATTGTGTGTACTGATGTTGCCATGCAGATTTAATTTAAAGATGCTAAGTTGAGGAAGACATCGCCAACTGGGCATGCACCATAGCTTCTAGCAAAGGAATCGCTTAAGGTCAAAGGAGGTTGACGACAGAAGATTCCTCATGCAACCGAATGTAACTGCCTTGTAGTGGAATTTAATGATTGAGCATGTGTGGGCGTTACCATTGTGCTAAATCTGCATTTGGACCTGCATGTCTGACTAGATTCCATGCATGTGTAACCGCCATCGCTCCATTTTCTCTTTTTTCCCTAAATGGAATCCTCCCAATCATGGAGTTGACTGCCTTGTTTAGCTGATAGTATAAATAAAGATCTAATGCTCCTTTCTCAAGAGGTTGCATGATTTGATATTGTACTTGCACTCTCAAGTTTTCAGTAATACAGATACATTACTCTTTTATACTCATGATTTACAGTGAATAAAATGAAGTTTTGAGTTTGAGCATCTAAGTTCTCATTAGTTTTAGAGGATACTTACCCAAGGGGGGCCACTTGGTGAGTAATATGTCTTCTTAGTTTAGTATTACCTACTATTTAGTAATTAGTTAGAAATCTGGCACCAAATGTTCTTGCAGACACTAGAATTTCATTTTGTCATTGTTCCTGTAGCCAAAGCAGACAGAGTAGTGCCCTATTTGTTGCTCAAATTTTCATTCCTATTAGGCATTTTAGTTTGATGTAGTTGTTGATTGATGATTGTTATTTATGGTATTCCCTTCTAAGCAATTTACTTTCAACATTGTGTGTTCCTTAGTTGTAGAATGAAATGGCTACTTTGAATTCCTAATGCACATACTGTGTTGACTCATTTCAAGTTCACGTCCCTGGGTGACAAGTTAAATGCACCTTCATGATGATTGAAATAGCTATTTAGGTTAGATATCCAATCTCTGAATCATTACTGTAAGGGCTTAGTTATTAAATCATTGTAGGAGGCCAACAAACCTAATGTATGTAAAGATTTATGGAGATCAAATATGTGATGAAAATGTAAGAGGGAGCTATTATAGGTCCATGCCGAACTATACATATTTTTGGGAATGAAGGAATTTTGATTTCAATTAGGTGCCAACAAAGCATGTTTTGTATGATTTAAGGCTATATCTAATTAGGCAGACCTAATCAATTTTTGCAATGGATTCTGGTATATATCAAGGTTGTTTTGAGTTTTTGGACATCAATTTTTAATGTATACATTATCTGAATGCAAGCAGTGATGCAAAATTTTATAGAGTTGAGCGAATAAGTTGTGAAATTTTAGAAGAGGTGTGTGAATGTAGAGTGGAGCAGATATTTGTAATCTGAGTTAGATGAAGCGCATTAATTCAATAGTTTGAGCTTCAATGGAATTGAATCTAGCATATGTTAGATGCATTTTGGATTAGTTCAAATATTGGTTGTGAAGCCACTTCTTTCTTTCTTTCTTTGTGAACAGTGAGTTCACTTGGATAGTGAGTCCACCTAGCAATGAGCCTTCTCTGTAATATCTTATAACTGGTTATAATATATTATTGAAGCTAATCCTCAGTATGGTTTTTCCCTTTTGGGTTTTCCACATAAAAATATTGGTTTTCATGTGTTATGTGTGTTATGGATGTTTCATGCTTTCATTTCTTATTACAGCTAAGTATGCTTTGGTAATTAGATCATTAATGATTGGATGGTTAAATAAAATATTGATTCACCCCCCATCTTATTATTTTGAGTGTTCAACAATTAGTATCGGATCTTGGTTCCTTGGAACAAGCTTGACCACTTTGGGAAGATCTTGGAGATTGAACACATGGCTGATAGAAAGTTTCCTATTCCTCCAGAAGAGATTCCTACTATAGGATACACATAAGAGGATTGCATGCTTGAAAAATATGGAGAACTTAAAGTTTCTCTTGAAGATCTTGAAAAAATTAAAGATGAAAACAAAGATCTGAAGGAAAATATTAAATAAGCAAATGATTGCATCAAAAATTTGAGAGAGCAAATCAAGAAGTTCATAGAAAAGAATAAGAAGGTCAATGAACAATTGAAACAAGCAAATGAGAACATCACTAGACTAAAAGTGCAAGTGGAAGAAAATAAAAGAATTGAGGAATTTATGAATGCAATGGTAAAAAGAAAAACTAATGAATACACAAGGCTTGAACAAGAAGTGGTAAATTTGAGATTAGATTTGGAGAAAGCAAGAAGTCATGAAGATAAATTTAAGACAAGTTCTACAATGCTTTATGAGTTGATTGCAAGTCAGAAATCATCTAAAGACAAAGGTGGTTTGGGACTGAGAAAGGAGAAAGCCCAAAAGTAGATCAGACACCTAATGCAAAGAAGATCAATGAACCAGAGAAGATTGAATACAAGAAGAGCAATGGAAAGATCTAGAATCAAAGAAACAATGCTATAAGACCCCTTTTCAGACAACAAAATGGTCAAAGTTACCCATCTTTCAATGGTCTTTGTTATTCTTCTAATAAATTTGGACATAGAGCAATGGAATGTAGAAGCAGAGTGAATCAAAATGTTTCATCTTTTACTAGTCAATGCTTTACATGTAAGAAATTTGAGCATAGAGTAAATAAATACGTAAGTCAAATGATGAATGCATATAGAAATGGTAGAATGATTCAACCTTTCAATGGTTACTACTATACATTCTATGGATTTGGACATAAGGCTAATCAATACAGATTTAGGATAAATGGAAGGAATGTTGTTCAAAAGAATGTTGTATGTCACAATTGCAATAGACCTGGACATATTGCTAAATTTTGCAGAATAAAAAATACAAGGAAGGATAATCTAGTAAAGAGAAATGAATAAGTTAAAAAGATTGATCCAGTTGAAGTAAATAAGGAAATGGAAAAGATTTGGAGAAAGAAAGGGGAGACTGAGAACAAGGAAGAATCCAAGACTATAAATGAATTTGTACCACCCTTTGGTGCAGATGTTTCCTTCGAGAATTGAACCTAGGCATTGGATTAGGGGGAGAAATAATAGATAATCATATAAACCCCTTCCAATATGATGTGTCATGTCTTGGCACAAATATATGCGACAGAGATGAACAATTTTAATCTTTTGGAGAAGACTCCAAAGAAAATATGCAAATGTGAATATTTGCGGAGTGATTTA
>VDFB02066942.1:0-18067 GCA_007258455.2 Sequoia sempervirens
CTTTTGGTGATAGGTGCATAAATTCATAACCTTCTCATATCTGACTGAACTCTATGGATTCTGTTAGATTAAGGTTTTAAATTGATGATTCATGTTTTACCTTAAATAATTGCATTCATTTGGTGTTTTTCATTTATCTTCCAAAAGTGCATTTCAGGTTGATTTACCCTATCCTAATTCATAAGGAAAACAACAAGATCTCTCTCAAGATTGATTCACCTAAGAATTGAAAGTCAATATTGCCCCAGGAGATCTCTTTTTCCTAATGAAAGTTGGAGGGAAAGTGTAGGTGCATACCCCTATTCAAAATACACCACCCACATTTTCCTTTGTTTCAAGTACATGGTATCATATCACTACTTCTGGTAGCCTTAGGCGTTTAAGCTTGCACTCACATCTCAACACATAATTATATTCACATATTTTCACACTTCACAACACACCACACTCATTTCCAACAATTAACCTTTCTTATATATCAACCATGACCATAAACAACTTTTTCTAGGTCACCCTATATGAAACGTATGCACCTAAAACATGCAAAGAACAAAAGATCAACACCAAACACTTCTGTGGTTGAAATAAGTGAAGGTGGACCACACCATGGGTTAACCAAGACCTAAATCTACACTGACATGTTATACATTCTTCCACAATCCACGAAGCACATCCACAAGTAACACTAACATCCTAGGTCAACCAAACCTATATTAACGCTACCAAACAATCAATTCACTCTTCACGAGGTCCAAAAAAATTCTACAAACCGCGAAGAAACATCACACAAGATTCCAAAATATTCCAACACCATCAAAATATTCTACAACACTACCAAAACCACTTGAAACTAAAAATACAATCATCCTATATAACTAGCCACATTGCCACAAACATACAACTCACTAACCAATATTGCAGAACAACTAAACACCAAAAAATCTAGGGAAAGGTAAATAAAGAAAATATTAGCATGTTCCCAAATCCACAAGAAAAGAAACCTCAATGCAAATAAATATAGAGCAATTCCATTTCTCCCAAACAACCTTCTTCATAGTCCAACACATAGACACATCTTCCACTACCACACAATCCAAATCCCAGAACTCTAGATATAACACCTCTAAACACCTTTGATCATCTCATCCAAGTTGCACAACACATCTTCAACCATGAAGAAATGAAGAGTACAACACATAACACACCTTTATCATCTTATACACTCTCTTATTCAATTTTTCTCAAAAGCACTTGGAAACCAAGTGAACCTACTACATAAGCAACACCACAAACACCTTCTCAACACATCCACAACATCTTCAACACCTACACAACACCACAAGCACCTTCAACAATATCCCCACTGCAATAACTTCTTATCACAACCACACTAGAGGTTGACATAGGTTGACATCAATGACAACACTAAAGAAAGAATTGTGCAATAATCTCCCCCTTGAAATTAATAACACAGGTCTCCAAAAATATCCCCTTTGTCCATGATGAAAACACAAAATCTGAAAAGCCACCAATAAAAAAATCAACCTTGCATCTAGTAGTACTCCCCCTTACTTGGACATTTATTACATTTCAGACTTCATTGTCCATTTTTTTCAGAATTCTCTCCCCTTTATTTTTTTAGACTTTTATCTCCCCCTCGGACATCAATGGAAAAGGGAAACACCTGCAAACTTCACTTCAAGCAATCACTTGCAAATTACTTTCTCACCCATTTACATTCTCACTACTCTTTCTTCACTACTCTCTCCCCCTCAGGGACACAAGATATGCTCCCCCTGACTGCACCAACCAAAGACACCACTACCTACTCCCCTTGAGAGGTAGCCTTCATCAGTCCAAGACAAAGAATAAATCTTGAGTTGCTCACCTTGAAAAATGAACCAAATTATGCATCTAGTTGAAAGGAGGGGAAATAACCCTTAGATTCTACCCAAGATACTCAAATGTATCTTTTGGAAGAGCCATTGTGAAAATGTCTACTATTTGATTATTTGTGGGCCCATACTCCAACTTCACTTCATTCTCAACAACTTTCTCTCTTAGAAAGTGATATCGGATTGAGATATGCTTTGTCCTTGAATACATTATCATATTTTTTGAAATGTTGATAGCACTTGTATTAAATCACATAAGATAGGAATAGGTTCATCATATGATACTCCAACTTTCTTCAATTTCCACTTCATCCACATTAGTTGTGTGTAGCAAGATGCTACTTCAATATATTTAGACTAAACAATGACACAAAATATTGCTTCTTACTCAACCAAGAAACCAATCTACTTCAAAGAAAGAAAGCACCTCCACTTGTACTTCTTATGTCATCTATACAACCTACCCAATATGTTGGCCCACAATTGTCCTTGCACCAAAATATTGACCTGTTAATGCTCGATACAACTTCCAGAGTTAACACATCCATGGGAGGTGGTTAGTCCATGTCACGAATCCCGAGGGGAGTGCTGATCGTTTTCCAACAAACTCCCCCTTAGCGTTACCCGAGGGGATTCGAACCCATCACCTTTGGCTCTGATACCACTTGTTGGAGTGAAGAAGACACTGAGAGGGGGGGTGAATCAGTTTCTTAGATACATTCTAACTTTTTCCTTGAAAAAAAGTTGGATAATTTATGCTCTTATTATTTCAATGATAAATACATTCATGAATTGAATGCAATCATTAAAGAACTGAAATAAGAAATATTATAGCAAACCAAAGATTGTGTAGTCTTGAAACATTATCACATCAAATGAATGATACCATAAGACATAGAACTTGACAAGTGGAAAACCCTCTAGGGGTAGAAAAACCACTCCAGAAATGATGCCTTTTTTTTGTTTACAATGCCTCATTGGAAATCCTATCTCACTGATAGATTTCAAATGCCTCATTGGAAAAAATGGCCTCACTGACCAAAGAACCTCACTGGTTACAAGAATGCCTCACTAGCAATTCATTTTAATCACAAACAACATAGAATGTAAAATAAATAGGGTTTCTCTGTTTCCTTTCAAATCATATAATACTTTCATTCTATTACATTTAATATCTTAAAGATTCATTCTGGAATCTCCAAAATATTAAATATATCAATTATACAAACTGTTTTGCATCATGTTTGCAAACTTCAATCACATAATTTTGTTTACATTCAACATGATATCTTTGTTAAAACCATCGAACACTAAACAGTGATAAACCACTATTTATATAAAGTATACAAAAGTTCACATATGCTGCCATCTGTCCTCACCAAAACTTTCAAATGTAACCTTTAAAATTGGTTGCAATAATTGTTTCCACAACTACTTTGGTCAAGTCATCATGATGTCTCTCTTTGGCAATGTAGACTCTACATTTTTATGACATTTCAGCATCATAAACATATGAACCACACCTTTATGCATGGTCGGAATTGTGAACAAAACAATATGTAAAGTCTAAACAAGAAACCCACAAAGCAATCCCATAAAATTGACACATCATACAAACTTCCCTTTAAAACTTTTTTACACTTGACTCACAAGAATGACACACATTATATGGTGTATACAACACAAGACCATACTATATGCACCATAAACCCTTTGTATACACCTACAAAACAACAATGTATACTGCAAGAATATGTAACACAACAAAAAAATTACATGGTGTGCCCTAGCAAAAAGACATTGATACACAAAACTCTTGACTAAGGTTAAAGATTCGGTTCCAAGAACATAACACATTTTTCAATGACCTGAGATTAACATTAACAAATTTTGAACAAAAACTTGTTACAAAAAAACCTACTGAAAGACTAAAGAATGCAAGAATATTTAAAACCAAATATACAACCAACAGATGGAAAACAAATCTATGCAAGATTTTAAAGGATTGACAGGTATTAACAGAAAATTAAAATTCAAACTAATTGTTTCAACTCAATAAATCAAGGAACAAAAAATCTTGTTATTAGAGCTCCCTGTCTATTTCTTTGCCTATATTCCCTTTAGCTTGTCAAGACATCACCAAATCTTGTTCAAATGGATAGAAACCCTAACAGAAAAAACCATGTCTTCAAAAGAAAAAGATGGATAACAAACTGCAATACCAATTTCAAAATTGGAAGACAAGAAAAACTTCTTGCATGCCTGTTACTGCTCCACATGTGCTTCACTTGTAATCGAGCTTTGTCTTGTTACAAAGATCCCTTGAAACCATCATTGCTTGGTGAAACCCTAAACTGCTTGAGAAATTTCCTTTCAACAATATGAAACATATGCCAATAATAAAAAACCTTAAGAGTTTGATTTTCAAGTCATTTTGACACCTTTATTTCCACTTTATTTGTCATAACCTTTGTCATTATGAATACCAAGGTGAATAGTCACTAGAAAGCTATAAACAACATAATTCCTTGTTGATCATTTACATATCCACCTTGTAAAGCAAACATGTCTTACCATGAAGCCTCATAAATATACCTTATTGGTGTGTTCATCATTTAAATGTCTACTTGTGAACAACATAACCAATAAATGATATATACATCAAGGTTTGTACAATAAGCACCATTCACATACCTTATAACTATGTAATAATGCTTTTCAAATGCCCCTAAGTGCTCAACTCAATATTTTGACAGTTATTCCTGCCTTAGACACAAATCAATGATAACCAACCTTGTATTACCCATGACAAATAAAACAATGAAACCATTAAGCTTCAAAATGTAAAGAAAATAAGGTGCCTTGTGACCATTGACCACACAAGGAAGCATTAGACATAACCTGCTCATGAAGGTGCTCTCACATACATTCCAATACCAAACCATGTCAAGTCAACTAATGCATTATTGTGATGATATAAAAAATATGCCTTGAAACCTTCCTTTATCATACTGAAACCAACCTTTATCATTATCATACTAAAACCAAACATCTGTCATGAACTGTCATATCATTGTCATACTAAAACCAAAAATCTATCATCAACTATCATCAAGTACCTTTGTGTGTCTTTGACATCAAGGACAACAATTGTGAGAGCCAACAAACTCCCCCTTTGGCCTTGATGGAAAAACACCAAATCTCTCTCCCCCTTTTGCATCAAGAGACAAAGGGTTGCACAAAAAATAGATGAATCAAATGTACCATAGCAAGAAATGGAACAATAGATCCTATATAAAACACACTAGGTGCACTAGCAGTGACTCAAATATAGTGGATCAATATGCAGGTTGTAACAACTAATACATGGTTACCAAAAATCTGTAACGTCAAACACAAATCATGCAACATTCCAAGACAATACAAGAGTAATCCTGATATCCATCATGAAGGGAAACAATTGCAAACTGCCTCATTAAAATTTGATCAACACAAAGTAAGTATCAAGATAATAACAAAAATGATGAGCATGAAGAGTTGTCCCTACTATCTCTAATGAGATATAAATGCCACAAATCTGTATGTCACTATTCTATATGAATGGTCAGTGAACAAGAAAGCATCAGTATAAAGTATAACCATCTCATAAACTAGGAATGAACAAAGAAGCTCCCCCTAACTAAATACATAAGATGAATCAAAGACTTCAAGCCTATTCAAGCACTTGTTATGAAGTTGCAAATCTAGGTTATCAAGAAGGCTTCTGTCAATCAACAATCCATTAACTAGAATTATAGTGTTTTTATAAAGTAAGAAAACAATGACACTTCTATAAATATTAACCCAAAACAAGGAGCACTATTCTAGACTAACCTAAGATCATCCAATAATTCAAAACACGCAACGTGAATCACTAAAAATACCTGCCCAAAAAAATTCTAACAAAGATACCTGTCCATTGCTCAATATTATGAACTAAAGCTTGATCTGACAAAATACCATGAGAATAGAATGAACAAGTAACAAGCCCAAAATATGAATGCCACTGTCCAAAATCACCAACTACCATCATGATATCAACTCTGACCGCTGAAATCCATGAGCACCAAGAACTTGATTAACATGTGAGCCACTATAACCATGTGCATCCTCAACAGACTACATACAATTCCAATATCAAACAAGTGCATCTTTGTTGCAACAATGTGTGTCTTCATTTAAGAATAATGTTAGACCTCCAACTTTTTCTTCATGACAACCGTTAACTATCATAAAAGTATTAATACCAACAGTCTTAATTCCTTTTACTTATCTATTATCTTAAGTATTGTCACTATCAGACTATATGTTGCAACTGTTTATGCAGCCTTTATCACAACAACATAATCTGATCAAAACACTACTACTGTGTCCCTTCATAAGTGCCATGAAAAAATACCATTATAGATACAATCAACATCACTTATACAGTATATATAATCTTCACATCAAACCATCTCTCAATATATCATAGAGATATGGGCATATTCAATGAAACATGATTCTAAAACAATACATTGTAATTGACTTCTCACCACTAACTATTTTGGCACAAAAACAGGCAATAACATGAAAAAAAATCAAACTAATGTAATTCAGTGACAAAAAACTTGTTCATAGAAAATCATATTGGCAATAGTTGCACCAAGTCTTATTGCTTTCCTTGTTCAAGCAGCAAAACTAAACTTCTTCAAAAATTTATCTCAATAAATCACTACTTGAAAACATAGTAATAGTCCTATCCTTGAATTTCACAACCTTGGTTTGATATAAAATCAACAAATTGCATTCATGTCAACCAAATAATATTTGTGATGAATGCCATGTCATTATGTAATATCAACCTAGTTCACTATCACCTACATTTTGAAGAAATAGAGGACTGTAAACAGGATCATAAAAGACTATCTTTGCTAGAGAACTGCCATCTCCTTCATTAGACCTATTATCAACACTGCTTACAAAAAGGTCTGCATTGTGCACTATTTATGCTTTATATGTTTGTCTCAAACTCATAAACCATGCAAAAAAACTACTGAGCATAATCATAGTGATTATTGATACTCTTGCACACAAATTATGAATGATAATCAAAACTATCACTTCTTTTTGTTACTGCACTTTTGTATAATTCTACTCATAACTTTCTTATCTTCTCTAGGGGCTGAAAAATAAAACACTAACTTGCTCCCCCTTACCTCATACTGGTTTTTAAGCACTTTGTGAAGTCTCTTGTGTGGTATGCACAAGATCTCCTCCTTCTTGACTTTGTTTTCTTCTCCACACCTTCTTAGGTTCTTTCTTTTGCTTGCTCAAAATATCTTCTTGCTGAGGTGATTTCAATGATTTACTTCTGCAAAACTTGGCTCTATGTCCAACACTATTGCACTTATAACATATGATATTGCTAGAAGAATAATGATATTTTTTTCTTGAATTTCTATAATCATATCTTCCATGCATCCAATAATTTCTTGCTAAATGACCAATTTTATTACAGTTATAACAAACATTGTTATAACCTTGATTTGACAAGCTATAAGAATTATCATTAGTCCATCTAGAAACATTTCTTGTATGAAATCTACAATCTCTTACTCTATGACCATATTTATGATACAAATAACTGTAGTGCCCTCCGTTTCGATCGTCGTTGATGTTAAGTAAGTTGTTGTTGGTAATGTCATGATGATGTGGTGATTTTATTATTTAATTTAATTTTAAGGTTATGAGGTAACACTAATAATATGTTTGGATTTATAAAATTAATTTAATTATAAGGTTACCTGTTTCATTTGGAATTAAATAAAGAATTAGATGCAATGATAAACGTCAATTTAATTATCGTTGGGAGTTAGTTATTTAAAATAATCAGATTAGATGAGGAAAGGTAATTATCATTTAATGATTAAATTCAATTAATAAATTTAAAAGTGATAAAATATTAAAGAGGATTAAATATTAAAATTGTACTTAAGTTTAAATAAATTACGGTAAAAATATTTATTGAATTATATTTTAATTAAAAGTTAATTATTTATGAAAATTTGTTTTAGTTAAAATTTAGAGTTAAGTGGAAGTAATTTAAAATAAAAGAAGTTATTGGTTGAAATTAAATAAAATAAATACATAAAGTAATGATTAATTAAAGTGAGAAAATATTAGAAAGGATTAAATATTAAAATTTTACTTAAGTTTGAATGAAGGTAAAAACGAGAAAAGCCAGTAAAAGTTGGTACCTAATTATAATTGATAAGTTAATAATGTTATTATGGTAAGTAATGTGACGAAATAAATTCTAATAAAATATTATTAATGGTTTAAATGAATTAAATAAATCAAACTTGAATATTATAATTAAATAAACAATAAACATGCAAATAAATATTATTTGAAATTCAAGTTTCGGTTTGGGGAAGGTGAAAAGTCATTCGGTGGTTGGGAATTCGTTCTTGGTTGGTAACTGACCAAGAAAGAAAATAAGAGGGTGATTTTTCCGAATGCGAAGGGGGACTTTGGGAAGATAATTGGCAACCTGTGAAGAGAGGGAGGAATTTTACTGAAAGCAATTTCCACGAAGGAAGGAACAAGAAAAGAGATTTTTTTGAAAAGAAAGAAAGAAGAGGAATTCAAAAAAAGGGAAAGCGACTTCCAGGTTTTCTTTTAAATATTTTCCTTACAAATAGTGAATAGATGTTTTCCTGTGAAATATTTCCTTCTTCCTTGAAATCTTTTGTATGCCAACTTCAAAATTTAGCTGAGTATTTTAAATGTCTTATTTTTCGGGCTGTACAAATTTGTATTTTCCTTCCTTTCATTTTATATGTTAAATTAAATTTTGGTCTGCTAGTATGATAGGTTTTGAGATAAATAGAGAAATAATAAAGATGTTAAGGGTTTATTATAAAATAAGCTGCATTTTGTTAATTATTAAACTTAGTGGTTAAAATAAATTGATTATTAGGGAAGTAATACTTGGAGGGAAATGATTTATTTATATTAAAAGAATTGAATAAATAAAATATAAAATCAATCATAAATAAAATATTAATTTTATTTAGGTTAAGGTTGTGCTGTGAAGAATTAGATTTTATCCCAGCTAGATAAATGATCTCTTATTTTTAATCAGAAAGTGAAGATTATATATATATATATTTGTTTATAATAATTAGAGTTGAAACATTGTACAGAATTAAATAGCCTCTCTGATTTCTTTGTCAACCTGTCTGAATTAGGGCATTTGAATTACCAACTACATATATGAGTGACTTTCTATTTATTTTGAATTTATATATTTTTGATTACTATTCTTTTATATATATATATGCGTATGGTTATATAAACAAGTATAGATACATAATTATAGGTTAAAAGATTTGAAGTGAAGGTAGTCTTTTATATATTTAGGATTTATGAGGTTATTTCAATATATAAGCAGATTTGTATGATGAGTATTATTCAAAAGAAAATGGTTCGTATTTATATAATATGTTTATAAAATATGAATAATTTCTTTAATTGTTTTGTTTATGATTTTATGGTGGTGTAAAAGTAAAATATGAATCGAGTGTTAGAATGTTCTGTAAGATAGTGAGTTAAGTAAAAGTGTAATTTTATTTTAGGTAAATAATTAGAGTGAAAATGGTTATTTTGATAGATTGCTTAGTAAAATATTATTTAACAAAATATTTTAACGGAATAAACATTATTGAATTAGGTATTTAATTTTGTTG
Source organism: Sequoia sempervirens (assembly GCA_007258455.2). Lineage (NCBI taxonomy): Eukaryota > Viridiplantae > Streptophyta > Pinopsida > Cupressales > Cupressaceae > Sequoia > Sequoia sempervirens. Next base: position 9,668 of record VDFB02066942.1, read on the forward strand.
TAGATAAATGAATTGTGTATTTAGTTAAAGTAAATCGATTTATATGGTTAATTAAGTTTTAGGGTTCACTAAAGGAGATAAGTGATTCTACATTTACATAGTTTCTTTTACTTGAAGGTTAATGATAAAGTTATTTTTAAGTGAGGATAAATCCCAGGTTCATAGGTTAATTAATTTAAATGATACTGATTAAATGTTAAATGGTTTTAATTACCTTTTTGTTATCTAATGAGTCTGTGAATGATAATTATTTATCAAACTACTGTGTGAAATAATCCATTAGTGTCGTCACCTTAGTATTATAATAAAGTTGTAAATTATAGAATTGTCATCTTAGTATTACATTTTAAAGTTATAATTAGGATTCGTATTAAACAGTTGATGGAGTTGGTTATCTTATAGATGATGTAGTTATTTTAAATATAATTATTTGTCGTAAATACTCTCTTAATTAAATTAAGTGGATATGTTAAAATAAGTGATAAGAACGTTGAAATAATGCCTAAATTAAAGGAATGTCTTTATGGTTATAAGGTGTGAGTGATTGTTGTTTTAAACAAAGTGTTTTGAGTATTGGTTTAAGTGTTATGTAATTGTTTTAAGATGGGTGTGATTTGTGGGATATTTATGGAGATGTCTCAATGGCCTGTTCATTGTAAGTGTTTTAAGATAGTGTTCTTCAAGGTTGATGTGTTTGATGGTTTTCTTGTATGGAATTATTCCTTAAGACTTTGTAATTAATGTGTTTATATTCAGAAAAGGAATGATTTATTTATAGGAGTTAGAAAATTAGAATTATTAGGTAGTTAAGTTAGGTATTATGTTATTGAGTAGGTTAGTAAAGTGATTAGAGAGAGAGTTTCCTTATGTTAATAATTTGGGTATCATTGATAGATTAGTTTATTCTCAATTTGATTAGTTTCAAGTGGGATAGTTAACTTAGAAATAATGAAAAGTAGAGTTTTGTATGTTGTTGATGTATAATATTGGCGATAAGGATTATTTCTGTTTAGGTGGGAGAATTGATTTATAAGATAAATGGAAGTAAATAAATTTGAAAACTTTAAATAGTTGGGTATTACGATAAAGGCTAGTGAATGATTGTTGATTCGATAAATGTTTTGATTAATTATATTTAGTTAAACAAAGGGTTTATGTAAATGAATAAAATTAGATGATCTTTTCTAAGTCAATTTCCCTCATATTCTTTTAATAGTTGATTTGTGGGATTTCTATAAGAACAGTTCTAGAAAATACTTGTGATTGATATCAGGATCAAATTGTTGGTTTGAGTGGGTTGATCTTCGAAGGGAGATTGTTGTTATAATGTGTAAATTGGAATATATTTGTGTTTGAAAGAGTATACTTGTGAATAGTGTCTTATGGCTTAAACCATTAGATTTTATTTTCACTTCGTAATATTGTGCTATCCTTAAATGTTGGAAATGATTGATCTTTAAACTAATGTTTCAAGTTACTTCTTATTGAATGAATGGATATATTATTAGAATGTGTGGTTTTATGGATTCTTTCAATGTGACTTTTCCTGAGTTGATTTTTGAGTTGGAGTTTTTCTCTCATTTTATTTATGTTGCTATTCATTGGGAACCAGTATGTGTTCTTTTGTTCTTTACCTAAGTGGCAAATTGGTTAATGTTAACTTTGTCATGATTGATGGTTCTACTTGATGAGTCAAATTGAAAAGTTCTTTGAATTATGGGTATTCCGAGAGGAGAAAATAGAGGTTTCCCTTGGATTCTCGATTTAGTTCGTATCGAAGTTGTTGGTGTTGTTGAGTGGAGTTGTTGATCTTATTTTGGTGTATTTGCTCATTATATTTATATTGGAAATAGTTCTTTGAGGTCTTGCAATTATTGCTGTCAGTTCTTTGATGGGGAAACCCTAGTGTAACTTTATGAGAATCTTCCAGAGGTTTATTTTACTATTGGTTAATGTTCCTCCTTTTATGTGCCCTTGTTGTGGCAAATGTTTTGGTTTCATGTTTTTGAAAGGGTTGTACGGGGATCATGGAGATTTTTGATTATGTATTTATGGCAAGATGGGTAGTGCCTTGCATGCTGCTCTGTTGTGATATAATGTTCTTTTTATGTTGTACAACCCTTGGATTTTGGTTTTATGTTTTGAGTGTCTAGAGAGAGAGTGGCTCTAAGTGGGTGGTCAGTGCACAAAGGGGTGCCAGGATAGCCCTCGTTAGAGTGAATTTAATAAGTGATAATTTAAATAATTAACTAGGGGGTGGGTAGAATCACATTAAAAAGATAATTGATGCCTCATCCTCCTTTGAGTGCTACCACAGACTAAAGGGGATTGAGAAGGTCGTGGTTGGCAAGATCGTTGCCTTTTCTTCATGAAAGGTTAACGGTTCTGCATGAGCAACCCTATGGAGCGGTTCCTTGAGATAGGTAGCCTGGATAACCATAGATGGAGGCGGTTCCTAGTGCTTGGTTGCCTGGATAATCCATCAGTAGATGGAGGCGGTACCTTGCAGTAGGTAGCCTGGAGAATCCATGTTAAGCCATGCGATGACACTCTCCTCTAACACTCCTTCTTATGTTGATACTTTGGAAATCCTCTGGAAGTGGGTCTTTGTCTTGAGTTGATGGATCATAGTTGTTTGAATTGATTTATGGTTGTACCCTATTTTATCTATGGTGTATTCTATGGTCTTGCATAAATCTTATTGATAATTTGGGTTTCGACCTTGTACTCTTATGGTACTGTGATATGATGTTATTGTGTTGGTTAATTACAATTTGGAATTTTATTATGTTTGGAAGTGTTTCATGATCATCCTTTGGTTATTTGTTTGCTGGTTATTGCTTTGATTTATGTGATGAGATTTATGACTCTTGGATGTGATTGATTATGTCATTGTAATTCCTGAGTGTTATGATACTTTTGTATGACGTTGAGTCTTGTGGTTCTTTGCTTGGATGTTCTTGGTTGTGGTCTCTTTCTTGTTAGCTCCTAGCACGGGGGGTGGGTCTTCGGACTCACATGGTCGGGTGGAATGTGCTAAGCACCCCATTGGGTCCCCAGTCAAGGATCGAGAGGTGCGGATTGGTGTTGTTGCAGCGACTCCAGAGATGTATTTGTCTTGGAGCCAGTTATGATACTTGTATTCATCTATTCATTTGTATCATGTTATCTTGTTGTATGGTTTCCGTTCATGATTGGAAACACTTTTGTATCATTGTACTTCTTGAACATTGTATTGTAATGTAATATTGGCCATGGTAGCTGTTATTCAATGCGTACCCAAATGGTTTCTTATCAATGCTTAAATATGAATGTGTTATATTTGTTATTGTTTACTTTATATCTTTGTATTTTATTCTTATTTGCTGTTGTATGGATCTAAGTTGCGTAATGACTCTTCGTGTACCCCAAGGGATGTATGTGTTAGTGAATTTACTTTAATGAATTCATGTTATGACTTAGTGTGTATTACATGTATGTTATGTGTATTTAAAAAAAAAAAAAAATCGGTAATTATTGTGTTGTTGTCCTTTGGGGTTCGCAGTAGGCATTACAATAACAATAACCATGAAATTGGGAATAATTATACCTTATTGAATGATTCTGCCTGATAGATGGAGGATGTGAGTATTTGTTGGTTCTTCTACTTTCGACATCAGAAAATTTATCTTTTTCTTTCTTTTTGTCTTCCTCAGAAGCAACAAAATGATAATTCAAGTCTATCTTCTACCTAAGAGTCTTCCTAACCTTGAAACTCTTTCCATCCGTTGTTGCAAATACTATTTCCCTTTTAAATTCATCTTTGACACTAGAGCTTTCCCCTTTTTCATATCCTAAACTAAAGTAGTCCTTGTGACTCTTTTGACTTCTCAACATGTTATTTAATGCATCAGTACCTTTCTCAAATTTTTGAGACTTGAATTTTTCAATATCTTTCCTCAAAGTGACTATTTCACTTTCGAGCTTTTGGCATTCACTAGTTTTGACTTCAAGGTCAGATTTTGTAAGATCAGCTATCCTTTTGGATTATTGTATTTTTGTCTTTAGACTAATAATAAGTTTTTTAGACTCATCAACTTGACTTTTTAAGTTAACAAGCTGATTTCTTCCCTCGTCAAATTCTAACGAAACTTTTGTAAAATCTGAGCATACCTTGTCTCTTGAATCTTTTTCCTGTCGAATTTGGTCTTCTAGTCTCTTATTCTCTTCATTTTCTACTTTCATATAGATAATTGACTCATTTGATTTTTCAAGTTTTTCTTTCAAAGAGATAATTTTAGTTTCTAACTTTTTGCAATCTTCTTCCTTTTTCTCTAACTAAAATCTTACTTCCTTGTTCACCTTTCTAAGACTTTTAATCTCATCAAGTGCATAAATAAGTTCTGCCTCAAAATTAATTTCTCCTTCAATATCTTAAGGTCATTCATGTCCACCACAAATTCATCAAGTTCTATATTAGACATCTTTTCTTCTACAGGCTGTGGATTTTCTTTAGGCATTTGTACTTTTGCAGGCTGTGATTTTTCTTTCTTATTCCTATTCCTTCTACTTTTTTCCATATCAGACACAACACTCCAATACTAGGGACCCTTAAGATGATTAGGCTTGTTAAATCAAGGGTTTGGATCTAATACCACTTGTTGGCCCATAGTTGTTGCACCAAAAGATCGACCTGTTAATTCTTGATACAACTGCCAGAGTTAACCGATCCATGGGAGGCGGTTAGTTCATGTCACAAATCTCGAGGGGAGCATTGACCGCCTGCCAACACAATCTAAATATATATAAGCACTGAAAGAGAAATCAGTATCACTAAGATACCATAGACCAAAGTTTGGAGTGCCTTTCAAATTTCTAAAGATCCTTTTTACTATTACCACATGTGATTCTCTAAGATCTTCTTGAAATCTTGCCACAAGACATACTACATGCATGATATCTAGTCTAGTAGTAGTTAGATATAACAATCCACCAATTATGGATCTGTACTTGTTCTGATCTGTCTTAGGAGATTCATCATTTTTTCTCAACTTACAACCAATAACCATGTGAGTACATACTGTTTTAGATTCCTCCATTCTAAAATTCTTTAACATTTCCTTGACATACTTTGATTGTGAGATGAATATACCATTATCATATTGACTAGTTTGTAGCCAAAGGAAGAAATTCATCTCCCCAAACATTGACATCTCAAACTCATTTTGCATCTCCTCTACAAACCTCTTAAACATTTCACCATTTCCTCCAAATATTATATCATCAACATGCATAACCACAATCAAGATTTGATCTCTCTAAAACCTGAAGTAAAGATTGTTGTCTATGGTACCCTTTTTGAATCCTTGCTATAATAAGTTCTTATCCAGTCTTGCATACCAAGTTCTAGGAGCCTGTTTGAGTCCATATAAAGTTTTCTTCAATCTACACAACATATCAAAGTATTTTGATATTTGGAAACCTTCTATTTGTTTAATGTACACCTCTTCTTCTTAACGCACCATTCAAAAATATAGACTTGACATCCATCTGATACACCTTGAAGTATTAATATACTACAAAAGCAAAAACATCCTAATGGCCTTCATTCTTGCAACCTAAGCAAAATTCTCTTCAAAATATATTCCTTCCACTTGTGAGTAGCCTTTACACACAAGCCTAGCCTTGTTTTTGATAACTTCTCCATTCTCATTCAAATTGTTCTTGAAAACCCATATTGTTCCTATCACATTCTTGCTTGCTGGTCTTGGGACTAGTGCCCATGTCTAATTCTTCTCAATCTACCTCAACTCTTCTTCCATAGCTTTGTTCCAACTCTCATCCTTGCATGTTTTAGTTACTGTTTTAGGTTCTAGCTCAGAAAGTAAACAAAAGTTTACTTGTTCCTTTTCCACAACAACTCTACTTCTTATCAATACACCTTTTCTCTTATCTCCAATGATTTGATCTTCAAAATGATTCTTCTGCAAATACTTAGGAGTCTTGGGATTATTTTTTGGAGCTTCTTCCTCTTCCAATGCCATCTTTTTCTCTTTCTCTTCTTATTTTTCTTCTTCTCTACAAGGGGGTTCATTAGATTCATATCCTTCTACCAGTATTGATCTTTATTATGATTCTCCATCCACTTTGACACTTGCACTTTCAACAATCTTCTTTAACCTTTTCGTTGTAGCATTTGTATGCCTTGCTCTTTGTAAAGTATCCAAGAAAGATTCCTTCATATGATCTTGCATTGAACTTTCCTATATTTTCTTCATCTCTCCTAATATAATATTTGCTTGGACAAACACTTTGAAATATTTCATAGTAGGAGGTTTTCCATACCATAGTTCATATGGGGTGTCTAAAATATTCACTCTTTATTGTTCTCTATTGAGAATGTGTACTACAATATGAATAAATTATTTACAATAGACTTCTAGTAGATTTGCTTCCTTCATCATGGTTCTTACTACTTCTTGAACTATATTTTTCTTCCTTTCCACAAATCTATTCTATTGTGGAGTCCTGGGAGATGATACATGTCTTTTTATCCCATGATCTTCACAAAAGATGTTAAACTCATTACAGGTGAACTCACCACCTTTATCAAACCTCAAAAATTTGATTTTAAAATCCATGTCATTCTCAACCATAGTCTTAATGCTTTAAAATTATCTAGATCTTCTAATTTTTGTTTGAGAAAGGTCACCCAAGTCATTCTAGAGTAATCATCTATCAAAAACATAAAGTACCTGTCACCATGAGAGCTTCTTGTTCTGGTAGTTTCACATAGGTATGTATGCACTAACTCCAGAGGTCTTGTATTAGAGTATTCCTTAGTTCTAAACCTCTTCTTTGTTTGTTTTCCAAAATGACACTCCTTGTAGACTACATTGATAGGCTTTGTAATTATTGGTAGATCTTTCACAACTTGAGTAGAGCTAATCTTCACTAGGCTATCAAAATTGATGTGACCCATTCTTCCATGTCATAACCAACTTTCATTAATTTGTGACATAAAACATTTAACACCACCACCTTTGAGTTGATAAACATTTAATTCTATCCTTGTTCTAGCTGCAACCAATGTTCCAGCTCGCTTCCTTTTTTGATTTCACAACCATCATCTTGAAATTCCAAATTGTATCATGTACTACAAATTTATCCTACAGTAAGAAGATTATGTAGGAGACCCTTGACATAAAGAACAACATCTATTGTATGCTTGCCATCAAAACTAATTGAGCCTTTTCCACAGATCTTAGCAATTGTATCATCACCAAACATAACAAGACCACCCTCATTCTTTTCAAGCTTAAAAAACTTACTCTTATCACCTATCATATGGTTTGAGCATCCACTATCAATTATCTAGTAGTTTTTTTCTTCTCTTGCATGAAAGGCAGTCAACATAGTTCCTTCAATACCATGACCTATTTTCAAGGAAATTTCCTTCATACATCTTTTAGGATTAGTAGAGTTAGTTCCAACATATAGAGCCATAAACAAGCTTTCATCACTTCCATCATATAGATAGTTTGATTCCGCATCATCAGACACACCACTATCTTCCTTAACATAATATCTCTTCTCGACAGAATTACCTTTACAATCTTTATGTTTGTCATTTGAAACTTTGATTGGACATTTCTAAGAAACATAATGACCTATCTTTCCACAATTGAAACATTTGAAGGGTAACTTACCTCTATATTTTCTAGTGCCCTTTTTCAATCTCCTTACAAAATTTGCTTCCACCTCATCAAGATCATTTGGATCAAATTCATAATTCTCTTTCTTGTAGACTTTAAAAGTAGTTTCTTTCTTTTGAGTATCTTTGTCAAACTCTCTTAATTCAAAAGTATTTAAAGCACCAAACATTTTATCTCTAGAATATTGATCTAAATTTTGAGCTTCCTCAATAGCAAAAAAATTAGCACTATAAGATTAGGAAGAGTTCTGAATACCTTTTTCATAACTTCACTTTCCTCTAGTTTTTCACCAAGACCATTGATGGCATTGATAATTTTATCCACTTTGAGCATGTAGCTAGCAATATGTTCATGTTTTGACATCCTTAGTGTTTCAAAATTGGCTTTAAAATTATGCATCTTCACTTGCTTGACCTTGTCATCTCCTTCATAAATGCTCTGCAACTTTGTCTAGATCTCTTTAGCAGTTTTGAGACTTATCACCTTCACCATTCAAATTAGAAAGTCCACTCAAGATAGCATTCATTTCTTTTCCATTATTCTCATAATCCTTGATCTCATCATCAGTTGCAAGAGGAGTGGTAGGCATAGTGTATCCATTTTCAACTGAATTCCAAACACCAAACCTTAATGAGACAAGAAAGTCTTCCATCATGGCTTTCTTGAAAGCATAATTTGTTCCATTGGAAAGGGTGTATGCGGGATC
>VDFB02066945.1:0-19829 GCA_007258455.2 Sequoia sempervirens
CACTTGCTTGATTGTTTGAGCTGCTCATTTATTTCCTTGAGTCTTTCTTTAACTTTCTTGATTTAATCCCACAACTTCTTGATGCACTCATCTGCTTAATATTTTCTTTCAGATATATATTCTCTCATTCTACTTTATCCATATCATCAAGAGTAGATCTAAGTTCTCCTTCCATGAAAAATTCACAATCTTCTTCAATAACCCCTTCCATTATGATCTCTTCCAAAGGGATAGGATACCTCCTAAGTGCCATGTTTTCAACCTCCAATATCTACCTCAATGATTAAGCCAATTGAAGGAATTAATTTATTATACCAATTATTGAACACTTCAAATGTTGAGGGGGTGGGATGAATAAGTATTCACTAAAATTCATTAACTTCATCAACTTAAACATTCAACCAAATCATCTCACCAAACTTTCAAAAATGGAAAGGAATAATTAAAGCATGCATCACATCAATAAACAAAAGAACATAAATTTATGTGGAAAACTCTTAGAAGAGAAAAACCATGTTGAGAATTAGCTCACAATATAATATAATCAGTTACAATGGATTACAAAATGGAGGAAGTTCTCTGTCTAGAAAGAATGGCTCACTGCCAAGAGCTCATTTCCCAAAGGACTCACTGTCTAAAATAGAAAAGAGAGTAGAATAATGGCTCACTGCATGATTTTGAACTCTAACAATGCATTTGCAACATGCTGAAGATACTGTTCCAATTAAGCTCAAAAAATTGACTTTACACACTTCATACTTCATCACTATCACCTTTTTCATTTCACTCTACATCATATATCTCTCTCACAATACAAAAATTCCTCTCACATCCTCATCACAAAACTAAATCAACCTTCTATATCTATCGTAAACACCCACAATATCAATTAGGTTGGCCTAATTGCATGAACCATGTAACACCATGACCTGTTGGCCCAAAAATCCATTACATATGCCTTATGGAAGAAACCAAAATGTATTCTCCATCAAAATAGGTTGGCATGACCTATAATCACTCCCATTATTCTTCTCCTTACACAATTCAACTCCACATGACCCCAAAACCCTTAGGTCGACACCTCATAGCAAAATTAGTGAAGCAACAATTGAATGAACCAACTATTCATCCACAAGTCAACATATAGACCACCAAATCAACTTGCTACTTGGAGTGCATACACTTGTGACATCCTAAAACACTTCCTCAAAACCATACATCATAATAATTATCCACAAATGGAATGTATAGCATTCCAATATGCACCCTGCACCTATAAAGTTTTTCCTCTACTATGCCCGGTACACCATCATTGATATCTTCAACTGCAAAAGACATACAACCTTGAAAATTTGTATATAGACTCTTCCAACATGTACCATGACTATTTTATAACCACATGGAAATATGATGTAAAGCGGAGCAATGTGGACCACAAAATTGTCCCTCTGTTATATTGAAAAATGCATTGGGATTAGCCGATTTCCTCAAAAACACTTGGTCTTCTCCTAAACTACATACATACTGATGTGCCATCACTTCTACAATGTTTTACCATCAATGACAACACCATACACCATCATGCTCATGTTTCCAAAAAATAGGGGAAAATTTTATATCAAAATTCATCCCCATGGCCTCTTGAGCATAATGGAAAGGTTTGTTTGGGACAAAAGTGCTCCAATAAAAAACTATTCACTAGATCTAAGATTCAAACCCCAACTTTCAACTATGTCAAATGGTCTCCTAATCAGATGAAACAAAAGCCAAAATTGACTTTCTTGAACCTTTTGATGCATTGGAACAACAAAAAATGCTTCTAGTATAACCATAATATTTGCAATCACCCAAATATTACAAACACATATGAAAAATGAAGAGGTTATCAATTTATCATAAATCATTTTTTTTTCTCCATATCATTCAAAACGTAAGAGAAGATCATACATGATTTTACAAGATCTCGCATAAAAATCTCAAACTCTAAATTAGAAATTTATGAACTTAGAATTCTTAAAACAAAAGATTTGATACCATGTTAGAAATATTCAAAATATATTGATAATCCAAGGAACTTTATGAGAGAAATTCTAAGCTACATAAATTGAAAAATATAAATAATGCAAACCATTGACTCTAAGAGATATGAAATTTCAAAATGATAGAAATGCATTAAGAGCTTCCAAGATGGAGAATGAATGCAAATACAAGCTAGGTAGTAAGTTTATATAGAACTAGGGAGAGTATGGAGGTGGCAAATCAACCAATAGGAAATGACCAACAATATTAAATAAAATGATCAAAATAGTAAATGGTCCACCCTTTTTGGATGGTGACACCTCATCACCTTATCTCCTAGTTATTAAATAATAAACTTACTTTATTTAACTTAAGAAAGATTAATTAAAGTGTAGGAAAAACCTATAAATAAGGGGAAATAATTTAACCCACTAGGAAAATAAAAACCTACACTAACAAAACTTACATTTTAGATGGAAATATAGTAAATTACATTAATCTTATTCAAAGTTACATATCTATCAATGCTAAATTTTGTATCTAGTAGGTCATCTATGAACACCACATCATTCGATATGGATGTGTTTTTGGCCACGTGTATCCAAAGAATCCTCATACTTGTAATCATAAATAGACTCACACTTTCAACAAATTTGAGGTGATCATTGAGACTTGGGAGCCTCACCCTCATCACCCTATTTTAAAGGCCTAGTATTCTATAACAAGGTTTGTGTGATGGAGTTGATAGAATCTAGAGTATCTACCCCTACTTTCATTCAATATGGAAGGGATCTTGACATGATCAATGTTTTTCCTAGCAAGGGGTCTTCATGCATAGTACTAGGTATGTTGTGCTTATTCCTAGATATGAAATGCCCCCTCTCTATCTTGTTTAAAGTCTAAACCTCTACTTTGGAACCCTTGCATGTTAAAGTAGTTTGAGATCTCACTGAATACAAAGTTTCCATAGAGTCTCCTAAAGATATAATATGGGACCTCATTGTTGTTGCAAGGAATATGGTAAAAAATTGTGTACTAGACCTCTCCTAAATTTTCCCCTCACTCGTTTGTGTTGGAACTAATGGATAATGAACCTATTGCAACCATTGTGTAGGGGTATATTAGGTTTTGGATAAATAAATAGCACACACAAACTACATTTAAATATTTTATTTTCATTTACTTATTGGTTGGATAATTTGGTTGCATAAAATTCATATACTTCCTCCCTCTTATTAAACCATATGTTTGGAAAATCACATATAATATATATGAGAGATAATAGATTCCAATGAACTAGCAAGGATTGATTGATTAGAACTAGTTCCACTAAGATTTTTCAACCTATTGATCAATGTTTGAAGTTCTCTTTTATTGTTTTCAATTTGACCAAAGGTTTTATTGCATCTAAGGAGGATGCAAAGGAATTGATGGAGAAGTTTATTGAGGACCAGTTTCCTATGTTCTTTATGAGAGATTTCATGAATTGGTGAAGGATTTTCAATTCCTAAAAATTAAAAAATATTGAATCAAAACAATTGTTAAATTGTTATTTAGTTGAACTTTTTCACTTAAAAATTAAAAAATGCCTCCAAGTTGACCTTGTGGAAATTGAGGTGGCATTTTTGTTGTGACTTAATTGACTTTGGAACATATGAATTATTTTTTTGCTCATAATTTACTAGTACAAAGGCACGAGGTTGAGTTCAAATGAGCTTGATCTCCTTGGAAATATAATTTTATCAAAAATAAAATGTGTTTTATAATGCACTCACATTATAACATGAGTGTGTTATGATTCGAAAGCAAAAAACCTAGGCTCAATCACTACCAAGCCATAATAAAGGTATTTTATAATGTGAGTGTGCTATAATACACTCATGTTATGTCCTACATAGATGAAAAAGTGGTTGTGGCACTTTTTGGTCCCCATCTTTCTGCTCATTGCCAGTGATTTAAACAAATGAAGGATTGGATTGGAGGAATGAACAAAGGATTTAGAGGAAAAGATTGTATGGTTGGATTATGATGAATATTCATTTTCTTGATTAAGAGATGGATTTGAAAGTACACCAAACAAATAAATTGGATTGAGTGGGGATTTAGGCTAATAGTTATAAACTAGTTTAAAAAAAAGGCACACTAAACAAATGTATAATCCTATATTAGTCAAGTACAAGTGTAACCTTTTATGGGTCCACATTTATACTATCTACCAAGGGTGTGGGTAGCTAGGGAATGAAAGATCATGTACCACCTATACTCCCCTTAATTTGGAGGCTTAAATCTTTATGCAAAGTGAACTCTACCTTTACCACTTAGAAGTATGTTGTGAGTAACTTCTTTAGCCTAACTAGTATTTGATGCACTAAAATGAGATGCATGAAAGGTCTTAAGATATTAGGAAAATAATTGATAGGGAGTCCTCTATATACCACAAGTATGTGAGGCTAAATTCATAGATTAAAGGGAGAAATTTTAAATAAATAGGAGATAGTAACCCACTCTCCAACTTCAATTCCTTAAGGTATAAAATTGTTGTGGCTTACCCAAGATTGATAAGATTTTGAGTCCAAGAGACATGAATTTTGATTCACCCTTTAATTTTTATACTTTTTCATAATTCAAGAGTTGGGGTCATCACTTAGTATGATCAAATCCCTAGGTATGCCCCATATAAAGAACAATCCAAGTGTTTTTCCACCCAATATTAAACAACACTTGAGGAGAGAACATAAATTTTATTGGGTTCCTTGGGATAAAATTAAAATAAAAGAAAGTATGTGGTGTTTTTTATCCTCAAAATTGGATAAAGGTGCAAGAGGAGAGTATACACACCACTCCCTCAAATAAACAACAAACAATTTTTTTCCCTACTTTAATTTTAGTGCAACTAAAAAGTGAAAAATAAGATAATATTTGACAAAAATAACCTACACCAACTATATTAACTTAGTTACATTAATATTCTTGGATAGGCATAAATAAATACACAAGTTGGCTAAGTGTAATAGATCAGAATAGGAAGTTAGCATAAAAATCAAGAAAATGAAAAGTAAACATAGAAAAAATAAATGTGAGCATGCACAAATTGAAAGCATTGAACCACATGTCAATGAGCTGGGAAATCATGAAGGCATTGATCTACAAAGGTACCAATCTATGGAGGAACTAATTCATAGAGTGGAAGAGCTAAAGTATATTACTTATGATTTGTGTAAGAAATTAATTAGGATTTTGTGTAGAAAAATAAATAGTTCTTAGTGATTTTTACAAAATTAGTAGGAACTTACAAAATATAATGTTAGTAATAATAAAAAAAGTAGGGATGCACATTAAAAACACAAAGTAAAAAATTGAGATGGAAAAACTCAAGATGAAAAAGATAGAAAGAAAATTCCCTTATGCATGAAAGTGTTGAATGATATGGCATAACTGTTAATCCATGTATGCAATGATCTGATTGATAAAGCGTAAACACTTAAATTGAGCTGGAAGGAAAAGACCTACAAGAAAAAATATTATCCTACAAATAGACAGTTAGAAAATGATGGAAACAAGAAAATAACAAAATAAAGAACATGCATAAAAAATAAAATTAAGTAAAAAATTTACAAGAAAATATTAGAGAAAGGGACAAAAAAAGGTAGGAAATCTAGAAGAATTATAGAAGCTTTGATCTAGAAATGTAGGCATGATATAGAAATGTAAGCATTATAGGATGTGAATGTGCCAATATATAAGCAAGAGTGATAAAACATAGAGCGTAGGTGCTAAGCCAAAAAGCTATATATAAAATCTTCAAGGAAAAAATAAAGATTAGTTATAGGGATGTGGGTTCCATTGGGTGTGCCAAAATAAAGACAAAGAAAAATGCAAGGATTCAAATGCAATAAATGAAACCTTTTATCTTATTTTTTATTTTCTTCTTTAATTGAACTAAAGTAGAGGTACACCCAACATCTCCACTTGATGTGCTCTTTGTGATATATTGATGGTGGAATGTGGTTGCTTAGTAAACCAATAGCATAATGTTGGTATTATGATGATAGATCAAGAAAATGATAACATAAGGATATGATATGAGAAGGTAGGTGATCAAATGGATAGTATAAATATAGGATGAACAATGGAAAATCAAATAAGTTGAGAGGTCTCCAATTTTGTTGTCCCTAATTTTTTCCTTGTTAAAAATTGGGATAACCTATCAAAATTTTGAATAAAATTGAAGATTTTCTCTCCTAAGACATGTTTTATGAGGTGCAGAGGTTGGAAAATTTCAGTTTTGGATCAATGGTCCCCTTGGACATCTTTTTTCATCCATACCTTTTCATTTCCATAAGTTTTTGAGTCCTTTTTCTTACATTTTTGGTCAATTTCGGGTTTCTAGGGCATCACTGCAACTAGGGGTTTTGGTTTCTTATTACAAGTGATAGGAACTTTTTTCCTTTATTACAAGTATGTGATAGGAAATTTTTTCCTTTATTACAAGTGAGTAATAGGAACTTTTTGTTCTAATTACAAGTTGTAGGAACTTTTGAGATAACTTGCAGGTTGTAGGAACTTTTTGTTCTAATTACAAGTTATAGGAATTTTTTACTTAAAACTTACAAGTGTAGGAACTTTTTGCTCATATTACAAGTTACTTTTTATAAAGTTCACTTGTAATGAGCTTTAAAAATTCTGATTTAAGTCATATGTTTAAAAGTTAACTTGCAATGAGACTTAAAAAACCCGATTGCACTTTTTTCACTTGTAATTAGACTTAAAAAACCCGATTGCACTATTTTAAACTTGTAATGAGCATCAAAAAGCCCAAAATGCTTGGAATGAAGTCTTACAAGTTGTTTTAAACTTGTAATAAGCATCAAAAAACTCGAAATTAGTTTTGCAAGTGTTTTTGTGGATTTTTAGCTTGCTCTTGCTTATATGTACCCCAATCAGAGAGATTTTTGGGATGAAGAACACTTGGAAAGTTTTGAAACTTTATTGAATCCCCCATTTTTTCTCTACCATTGCCATGTTTTTTGCAAATTTGAGTTTGTACAAAGCACCTAGGGTTTTTCTTCTTCGTTTTGGCTAGCAAATTCTTGTTGCAGGTATGTTTTTGTTTTTTTTAATTTTATTTTAAACTGTTGTTCCTGGGTCACCATTCTATGGAGATTGAGATTGCATATTTTTAAGAAAACGTGTTTAGTTGAAAAACACTTTTTTCCACTTCATTCGCCATTATTATTCATAAAACGCCATTCATATCTCTTTCATTCCATTCAGTTTTTCATTTTCCATTCATTCAATTTCTTTCATGTTCACGCATCTCATTTGCACATTACCATTTCTTCATCATTATTTCCATTTCCCTGTAAAGAATGACATCTTGGCTAAAACTCGAGTTTTCATGATCTGACTGCAAGTAGGAGATTTTGACTAAAATTACAAGTTGAAATAGTAACTTGCAATTACCTTTCATCTTTTCCACCTTGCACTTAGTTACTTGCAATATGTTCCAAAAATCCTGATTACACACTTGACCTTTGTAGCCAGCATCCAAAAACCTGAAATGCTTCAAAAATGCCTAAAAGTCAAACCTTTTGGACTTGACTACAAGTTCAAGTTGAAGGTTTTGACTTGTATTTTTCAAAGATGTGACCCAAGTTTTCTTTTTCCATGAAAATCATATGCCATTTGCACGTGCAATTAGCCTTCCAAAACCCAAAATTGAGCTTTGGCCTCACTTTTGCAGCCCCTTTGTCTCATTCTCATTAGTCTTGTTTGCACATGTGACTTGCCAAATCAATAATATAAGGCATGGGCCTTACTTTTCAAAAAAATTCTAAGGCTGGAGAATGATACAAAGAAAGAGAAACAACATGATGAAGCCACAAAAGGAGTTGAATAAGTGACATGATTGAGCATAGAATGCTTTCAAGACAAAGATGGAAGAATGTTTTCCAAACAACAACATGAAGATCCAATCAAGGATGATGTAGTTCAAGTCATGTCTTCAAATACTTAGAATAGTTTCAATTATGTATTTGTAATTTAGTTTTGAAAAATTACATGTAAAATGGAAAAATGTAATTGCATGTGATTATATCACTTTCAAACTTGAAGATTGAAATTACATGTAATCAAATTAAAGTCAAATTACAATAGGATTTTTAATGTTGAATAATTCAATTGTAGTTAGATAGTGGTTTAGGGAATTTCTCAAGTTAGTTGGGATCCTCGCACCATTTTCTCAATGCTTCTCTCCTCTAAATACTTGAGGGGGTCTATTGTAATATTTATCTTTTGGAAATGCAACAAAACTCTGCTAGTTTGTATGTGCACTTTAAGACTTTGAGCTTAGATGTAAATTAGATTACAGTTAATTAAAAGAGGCAAATTGCTTTCAAACTTTGTGTTGATTCAAGGTGTTATGTGACAACATTTTCTACATGTTTATTGTGAGTTTTGTGGTGTTATACAAGAGGGATTCAAGCTCAATTTTGCAAACTTTGAGTTGCTTATTGCGTTTGGAGTTTTAGATTGGTTTTCAGAATTTGATGTTGTAGACTTTGAGCTATTTGTCATGATTGAAGCTATTGTAGAACACTCAAGCAAATAGGGTAACTTGCAAACTTTGTGCTACTTTTAGTTTATATGTTCAAGATCTTTACTAGTTAGCCTTCTTTGTATGTTAATTCGTATTTCCAAAACATATGGTAGTGCTCTCCATCTATTCTAATTTGGAACTTGTTGTTAGAAATAAATAGGATTTTTAGAAGGAAGCCATCCTCTTTACATTAGGTTATAGAGAGAATTGAAAGTTCTATTTCTAAAAATCTCTACTACAAAGTCCTTTGTAGTGAGCCTTTTTAAGGTTGTTTTTCTTTGTGAGATATTTGGATCTAAAAAAGCTAATAGACCATAAAATGCCTAATTTTGGGGACTTTGAAAAGAAACTCCATCATAGGTAAAAGAAAGATGAATTAGACTCCCCTCCTATTGAGATTCAATGAAACTAAATTTGATGGTGCTTATCATTGTAACCCAAGGTTATCAAGTGTGGGTTATGTGATGGGGTATGTGCAGGACCATCATGGAAAAAACATGCCCTTTAGTGGCAAAAAAAATTAAAAAATCAAAGTTAGACAACATGACATAAAAATTTGAATAAGTTATCTATATTATTTCAAAAATATGTAAGAATATAATTTTTATCAAATTTAATGTAGTTTCCAAACAACTAGGTTTGTTTAAAAAAAGATAAATTTATTTGGTGAAAATTTGAAATTTCAATACAACAGATACTTAAATTTTAGGAAAAAAATAAGAAGTAGGTGTTTGTCTGACCACACTAACCACAATAAAATGATAATATTTTTTTATATTTTATTTTATATTTAAGTAGAGAATTCATGTACCGATGTGATGCACATTTTTTTGTAATTTTTTTCCTAGTAAATAATTAATTATGAATTTTTTATTACAACTTTTTAAAAATATAAAAAACTCATATGTCTGACCACCTTAACTTAGTAAAAAATTCATGAAATTCAATTTTTTTTTTTTTTAATCCTATAGTATGTGAAGCATGTTTTGGATTCAAAAAATGTGATATCGCTTGAAAGCTATAGATGTTTTTCAATCAGTCTATCAATTAGGATTTTAGTTGTAATTTGAATAGAAAATGAATAATAATTACTTATTAAATTCAAAGTAAAGCATAATTTATATTGTTTGAAAGCTAAAAATATCCTTTAAAAACCCTTTTCATTTCATCTATTTTGGGTAAAAAAAAGTCGTCGGCCACATACCCATCATATTGCCACTTTTTGGCCCATCATGATCATGTACATACCCGATGAGATATTTGAAAGGTTGTGTTTTATGTGCCTCTCCTATCAAACTTAAGGAGGGTTTAGATAATGAGGTTGAAGCTCAAGCACTTATTTTTTTCATTCATTTGATGATATTAAACAAGATGAAAAACCTTATAGTTGAAGGGGATTCAATGCTCCTAATAACTATTTTAAAGAAGAGATAAATTTCTAATGAAAATATGAGAAATATTCTTGAGAAATGATAAATTTTATTACATAGAACACCAATATAATTATAGAAGGGAATAAAGTGGGTAATTTCTCAGCAAACTTAACAATTAAAGAATAATTTGATATAAATATCTTTGTGAGTTTCATCTTCATTTTCCTAGCTCCTTTCTTGGAATTCTTATGATTGAAAATAATTATGATTGGTTGGTCCTTGTGTGAGTGGTTTATTTTTTTGAGGTATGGTGCCTACAAATTATTTTATTCCCTTTCGTTCATGCTAGCTTTTCTTTCTTCTATACAACATGTGAGAGATCACACGAGAAGTACTATTTCATTAATTATCTTATTGTTGCCCTATTCATATCATCCATGAAATATCTCTTTTAAGTGTGGTTCACTACCCCTTCATTTATGCTTCTATTTTTCTAGTGTAGTTTATAATCTCTTTCCCTCCTTGTTGGTACTCTTGTGGTTGGTCATGGAATTGACAAAATAGAAATTTTTGAGTGTTTCTCCCAATTCAGAAATGGGAACTGCCAATAATTGGGATTCAAGAAGACTATTTTCTTGACACAATCTTCATGTTATCTAGACAATGAGGTGGTGAAATATGCCATAGAAAAGAGATTTTTCAATCTTCCTATCAAACATGATCACATCTGGTGTTTAGTTCTCCTCTGATGCTTGGCTTTTAGATATGTTAAAATAAATCTTCATTTTTAGTATTTGTGTAAGAAATTAATTAGGATTTTTTGTCTAGAATAATAGATAAGTGTTTGTGATTTAAAAAAAAAATAGTAGGGACTTGTAGAATATAATGTTAGTAATGATTAAAAAAGTAGGGAGACACATTAAAAATACATAAAGTAAAAAATTGAGATGGAAAAATACTAGATTAAAAAAAAAATAGAAAGAAAATTCCCTTATGCATGGAAGTGTTGAATGATAAGGCATAAGTTCTAATCCATGTATGAAACGATTTGATTCATAATGTGTAGGAATTTAAATTGAGTTAGAAGAAAAAAACCTATAAGAAAATATATTATCCTAAAAGTAGATGATTAGAAAATGATGGAAACAAGAAAATAACACAAAGAATGGGCATAAAAAACAACATGAAGTCAGAATTCTACAAGAAAATATTATAAAAATGGACAAAAAATCTAAGAAATAGAGGAATTATAAAAGTGTTGATCTAGAAATGTAGGCACGATATATAAATGTAAGCATTGTAGGATGTGAATGTGCAAATCTATAAGCAAGAGTGTTAAAACATAAAGCCTAGGTGCTAAGCCAAAAAGTTATATGTAAAATCTTAGAGAAAAATTAACAGGGATTAGTTATAGAGATGTTGGTTTCGGCTTCAGGTGAATTCACCGCCAACAATTCACCACCATGATAAATTCATCTCATGGAAAATTCATAGTCGTGGATAATTTGTCGCATCAACATTTTTTAATATATATTTCCAAGACCTTGATTTTTTTTTGCAAAAGAATAATTTCCACCACATTAATAATAGAGATGATGGATATTGTTGTATAATTGGGTTAGTAGAATAAAATAAAATATATTGAATTTTTTTTTCATTTTTATTATCATAAATCAAAATTTCTAATTATATATGGAATGAATTATCCATGGTGATGAATTGCTAGTGGTGAATTTTCCACGAGATGAATTTTTCATAGAGATGAATTATAGGTGGTGAATTTTTTGACAGTGAATTGTTGGCGGTGATTTTTTCTAGAGCCATGGGTTCCATTGGGTGTGCCAAAATAAAGACTGAAGAAAAGTGCAAGGATTCAAACGCAATAAATCAAACCTTTTTTCTTATTTTTATTTTCTTCTTTAATTGAACTGAAGTAGAGTGCACCCAACATCTCCACTTGATGTGCTCTTTGTGATAGATTGATGGTGGAATGTGGTTTCTTAGTAAACCAATAACATAATGTTGGTATCACGATCATATATTAAGAAAATGATAATATATAAGGATACATGATATGAGAAGGTAGGTGATCAAATGGATAGTATATAAATATAGGATGACAAGTGGACAATCAAATAAGTTGAGAGGTCTCCAATTTATAGATTTTCTAAGATACAAATGGAGGGCCAATACACAGTAATTAACGAAGGGATACGATTTAAAGAAAATAGAGGAATGGATTGAAGATTTAGTCATGCACAATAGGTGTCACATGAGGTGTAAGAGCTAGGTATGCTCACACATGTGAAAGGTGACATGTGTGGGAGATATCCTCACACATGTGTGAGAAAAGGAGCAAGGATAAGAAAAAAGGTCAAGAGGTGACATGGAGGCTTGACATGCATTTGACAACCTCTATGGAATTCACTCCAAGCTATGGTGATATGGATATAATTTACACGTATGGTTATTTGAGCTCTTTAGTGAACAAGCTTCACCCCCAAAATCTTTACTCGACCATTTATTGTTTGAGTTGACTTATTTTGAAGTTAGTGAATGATAGAAATACACTCTGCCAAGTAAGTAAGCATTTCACTTGCGAAGAGAGAAGGTATTGCAAAGACAAATTGTTTTGAGTGCCCTCTGAGGATAAAACATCCAACCCCTCTCGCAAATGCACCCAAAAATTAAAGTGATCATATACATAGTTGATACAAACTTTTAACTCTTGTTTGGGCTCCTTAGCCTATTTCACAAACCAAACCTCAACTTTGCTACATAGCTACCCTTATAGAAGGATCTACAAGTCTAAACTTGTTCTTAATGTTAACATTTATTTAATTACATAATAATTAAGTAAGAGTATGCATCTCATAAACATATCATACTTTCAATGGAACATTACAACCTCATCAATAGACAAATTGTGATGATGTAGTAAGACTACCACCAAAGTGTATATCATTAGTTGTTTACAGTTATTTTAAAACCGCCCTCAATTAATTACTAAATATAAAATTTGATTAATAAAAATAGATTTTTTTAATGAAAACAAAATGTAAATTTATTATTGATTATTTAATTGTTAAAGAATATACTATTTAAATATGATTGTAGAAAAACACAATTAAAAGATACCTGAAAATTTTCCATTGGATTATTAAAAGTGAAAAGTGAGAAAAAAAGAGACTAAACAAATCATAAAAGAATAGATACTCAAAATAAGTTAAAATCTACATTCATACTCGAAATTACAACCTGAATAAGGTGTCATTTATACAATTGCTTAAAACAACTCTATATATAGATGCCATTTATATAAATTTGGTAATTTTTATCTCAATGTTTGTCTAATTTCAACTTAAAATAATAATATTTTAAGATAATCAAAAGAAGACATAAAAAGATAAAATGAATTAATTAAATAATTTAGATTATTTAATTAATAGAAGACTTTACGACATTAGATAATAATTAAAAAAGATTATTTAATTATCAAGAATGAAAAAAGGTTTTAATAAAGTAGCATGCCTAGCTCACAACTGCTTAAAATAATAATATTTTAAGATAATGAAAACAACTCTATATATAGATGCCATTTATATAAAGTTGGTAATTTTTATCTCAATGTTTGTCTAATTTCAACTTAAAATAATAATATTTTAAGATAATCAAAAGAAGACATAAAAAGATAAAATGAATTAATTAAATAATTTAGATTATTTAATTAATAGAAGACTTTACGACATTAGATAATAATTAAATAAGATTATTTAATTATCAAGAATGAAAAAAGGTTTTAATAAAGTAGCATGCCTAGCTCACAACTGCTTAAAATAATAATATTTTAAGATAATGAAAACAACTCTATATATAGATGCCATTTATATAAAGTTGGTAATTTTTATCTCAATGTTTGTCTAATTTCAACTTAAACTAATAATATTTTAAGATAATCAAAAGAAGACATAAAAAGATAAAATGAATTAATTAAATAATTTAGATTATTTAATTAATAGAAGACTTTACGACTTTAGATAATAATTAAATAAGATTATTTAATTATCAAAAATGAAAAAAGGTTTTAATAAAGTAGCATGCCTAACTCACAACTGCTTAAAATAATAGTATTTTAAGATAAACTTTCTAATAAAATATATTTTTCTCACAACTGCTTAAAACAAATCTATCTAGATATATCAAATGTCAAAGCGTCCCACGTGAATGACAACTACAGAAAGGTTCCCAAAGACTTTCCTGCCATGCAGTTGCGTATGTTCAGATTGTTTTGCACAATAATTTCTCCGTAAGGGGACACTGCGAAGATTTGAATTGGAAACTGTGAAAAGACATCTTCGGCTAAGATTGATTTTCCGTTGAGCGCATAAATCACAAATAGATACGGGAACAGCTAGTTTTTTGTGTGGACGAAATCTCCGATGAATTTGTCAATCCATGGTGGAGTTGTATTGGGGCTGAAGGATTAATTTCAAAGTTTCTGGAAAGCCTGGTGGCAATAAATAGCCTTCCATATGCCTCCTTTTTTGTGTGCAAGCAGACATTTACATTCAGCATATGATGGGGTTTGAGTACTCAACTTTCATACTCTCTGTCATACTGGCCGCTGGGCTGGTGCTGCTAATGGCCAAAAGGATGAATCAGGGTAAGGCTGGAAAAGGGAAAAGACTTCCTCCTGGTAATTTGGGTCTGCCTGTGATTGGTGAGACGTACCAATTTCTGAGAGCATACAAGGCATTCGAGGCCAAAGATTGGGTGGAACAAAGAGTTTCGAAATATGGCAGCGTATTCAAAACTTCTCTTATGGGGCGTCCGATGGTCGTTGTGACGGGTCAAGCAGGCAACCGCTTTATTTTCCAAAACGAGTGGAATATGTTTGCGAGCACCCAACCCCCAACCGCCTTGCGCATTTTCGGGGTGAGGAGCATGTTGGACGCGGAGGAGGAAGTTCACAAGCGGTTGAGAGGGGCCGTCATGACCTTCCTCAAGCCCGAATCGTTGCAGTCATTCGTGGGCAGAATGGAGTCCGTCATTCAAAAACATTTCGTTGATCACTGGGAGGGAAAAGAGAGCGTTAGGGTGATGCCATTGATGAAAAAGCTCACTTTCAACGTTGCGTGCGATCTGTTCTTCAGTTTGAAAGACGGCGAAGAGATAGATTCACTGAGCAGGGAGTTTGGGACGCTGTTGAATGGGGCGTGGTGTCTTCCCTTGGATTTTCCAGGAACCACCTTTCGTAAGGCGTTGAATGCTCGTAGTCGCTTATGCAGGCAGATGGTAGGCATCATGGAACGGAGGAAGACGGAAATTGCACAGGGTCGTGCTTCCCCACACCAAGACTTGTTGTCTTGTTTGCTGTGTATGAGGGATGAAAATGGGTGCCCGCTTACCGAGGAGGAGATCACCGATAACCTCATCGTTGTCTTGATTGCCGGTCATGACACCACTTCGGCTCTTCTCACGCATCTTGTAAGGATGTTGGCACTCCACCCGGAAGTCTACCACAATGTTGTCCAAGGTATTTCTTTCTCCAACCTAGTGCTTTTTCCTGAGTTTTCTACTTTGTGCTGTAATAGTAATTTAAATCGTCTGAGGGTCAATGATAATATGAATTTAAATATTAAAGAAAATGGTAATTGGAATTAATCAACTTTAATTAAATAATTAATCAAGGATTAATTAATTAATTAAATTGAAGAAATTAGGGATTAAGGTTAAGTTGATACCTCTTTGACCAAGAGCCAATGATTGGGGGATATCCATTCCACCAAAGTCCTCCAGGGTACAATCTTAGTTTCATCATTTATTTATTGCACCTTTAGTGTTTTGAACATTGATGTAATAGAGAAACATACAATCATCCTCATCAATTATACTCAATCAATCAATGAAATCCTTTTAAAAATAGACATTTTTATGTGAGAAAAGATTTGCTAGTGCACAACCCCTCCATCTTTGTATTTTCTATTACATAATCGAGGTAAACTTTTTAATTCCCTAAAGAGGCTCAAATGCCCTGTCAAACATTTGTATGTGAAGTGTACGAGAATGACATCTTCTTTGGAATGCACCCTAAGTTCACTGAAATAAATCTACTTTACACATCTAGTTATTTGAGATCCTCTAGTGAACATGATTTTCCCTAAAAACCTTCACTTGCCATTTTTAATTGAGTTGGCTTATTGTGAAGCTAGTGAATGATAAAAACACACTCTAAAAAGTGAGTAAGCATTCCACTTGCAAAGAGAAGATACTTCCAAACCTAATTATCTTGACTGCCCTCTTATGAGTTATATCCAATTATTGTGTTTATTAGTTTCAAACCCTCTCACAAATGCACCCGTAAAAATTGACACAAACCTTTAACCCTTGGTTGGGCTCCTCCATCTATTCAACAATCCAAACATTAATGTTGTTAAGTACATGGCTACTTTTAGAGAAGGTTTTGTAAGTATGATCTCATTCATGTTGATATTTATTCTATTACACCATAATCAAGTAAGAGTAGTGTCTTAGAAACAAGTCAAATCTTCAATGGAGCATTACGATCTCATCAATGAATAAGCGAAAATGTTGTAAGAATGCCATCAAAACATGTATTATCAGTTACATGCGGTTATTTTAAATATGCTCTCAATTTAATGGTTAAAGGTAAATTTTGATTAATAATAGTAAGACAATTAGTTACCACTTTTTAGTGAAGATGAAGTATAAAATTACTATTGATTTTTTAATTGTTGAAAAGTGATATATAAATAGAATGATTGTAGATAGACATAATTAAAAAATATCTAAAAATTTAGATTAAATTGTTGAAAGACAAGAAAAAAAACAACGCAAAACACAAAAAATATAGATGCTAAAAGAAATAACATAATGAATTTAACATCTACATTAATTTGTTGACAGCCTGAATAAAGGTGCCATGCTTATAATTCAAATGTCAAATCATCCCATGTGAATGGAAACTACAACAAGGGTCCCAATAATATATCAATTCTAAGGAAAGATTTTCCTCCAAGTAGTCAAGTATAGTTTGATGTTTGCACAATAATTTCATTCAAAAGAAAAAAATTCCTCCCAAATAGTCGAGTATATTTTGATGTTTGCACAATAATTTCATTCAAAAGAAAGATTTTCCTCTCAAATGGGGAGAGGGCCACCGCACTAACCCGGCTTCTAATTATCCTACGTGAGAAATTTCGTCACTCTGATTTTTTTTTTATAGTAGCTTTACGTGAGTTCTCGGCTGAATGGGTTTTCCGCCGGTAAGTCTAAAAAATAATTTTTTTTTAAGTGTGAACGATATGGCCGATTAATTTCGAAGTTTCTAGAAAAGCAAGTGGCGCTAAATAGCCTTCCATATGCCTGGTTTATTGTGTGCAAGCATACATTTACATTTAGCATATGATGGAGTTTAATGGTGTGATGGATTTTGAGCACTCAACTTTTCTGCACCTAAATGGTATTATTACTGGTGGTGCCCCAAACCTAGGAGAAGTCTTTTCCCTTTTCCATTCTTATGATTCATCTTAGCTGGCCATTAGCTTGGTAGAGATATGAGCACACTCTAAGTGTTATTTGTTTAGGTGGTAGGACCCCATATCCCATAGTTGGACCTTTCGTTCCCAAATATAATATATCACATTTTGACATTTGCCATTCGTTCTGGTGCCATTTGTATTTTCTCAGCTTCCACAGCGGGTTTAAGTGCTGTTCCGCCTCAAGGGTTTAAAATATAGATTAAGCGCATCAAAATCTCAAGCACTATTTTGTCGTTTAGCGTACTAAAAAACCTAAAGGTGTATTTAGCTAATATTTTAGAGTTTTTTTTTTGTTTGGTATGGGTTTAACTATGTCGCACCTTGGGGTGCAATGGGTACGCCGAAGACAATATAGTGAATTTTGTGTTATTTTTGTTTTTTTTTAAATGGGAAAACCGATTTACAGCTGTAATGTAGAAATAGTTTTTCTGGTTAATTTCTAGAAAAAATGAAGTCTGAAAATCAAGTTTGTGGCCATGAAGTATCTTGTCCCACATTCTCTCAATAGTTACCTTGAGTTTTGGGGGACTGCTAATCCGTAATATTGTTGTCCATACCCTGTTCCAAAGCTCCCATTTTGGCACAGGCAAGGAGGATGCTGGTGCAGGTTGCACAGTCTGGCTGTACACCTGCCAATTGCAAACTCAAAATACTGATTTAAAATAGATCGTACATGGCTTCAAAACAAACAAATTATGTTCCCAACAGCATATAGTCCTTTTTAGTTTTCTTTTTCCTATAAACGAGTAGCAATAAGCCTCACAAATCTTTCTTGCTCAGAAACACTAGTCAGTGATGCTCAGTTTTTGCCTACCAATAATATTAGAATTGAGTGTTTTAAATAACGAAAACAACAACAATATTGTTTTATATTCTTTTCTTTGTTAATAATGCTTCTCTTCATTTAAAAAAATAATAAAATTATATTTCTATGACATATAGTCCTTTTTAGTTTTCTTTTTCCTATAAACGAGTAGCAATAAGCCTCACAAATCTTTCTTGCTCAGAAACACTGTAGTCAGTGATGCTCAGTTTTTGCCTACCAATAATATTAGAATTGAGTGTTTTAAATAACTAAAACAACAACAATATTGTTTTATATTCTTTTCTTTGTTAATAATGCTTCTCTTCATTTAAAAAAATAACAATTGTAACAACATAGTTTCAACTTAGTAATACCCTAAACGGAGATGTCATCATCCAAAAAATGTGCTCTTTATAAACATTTACATCTGATTTTCTTGTTTTAAAGGAAGAGAGTGTACCTAAATTATTCAAAATCTGTATATACTCATTGTTGAACCATATAATTTTAAAATATATATATCTATACGTTATCAGCATCCCAGTTCACAAATGTCGAAGCTTTTTCAACTTAAAGAGCAACCTGAGTTCTTTATATCTCATCATTTCTCTGCCCAACAACAGGCATCAAGGCAAAGATACAAGGAATTGAATGCATAAAAAAATCTGTCTATTCTTCCGATTCAAAATGCAAAATCTTTCTTATCTTTGTTGCTTCCCTAGACAATCTGGAGTATGGTTCTGCTGGAAGACATTTTTCAAATAGCTAGGTAATTGTTTATTGTTTAGCTAATTATAAAATTCAAGTGTGGAAGGTTGCAAAACGCCCTTTCAGGCATAAAAGAGGCAGCAGATCAATTATCTCCAGCCTCTTGCACATGCTCAAATTCATGAGAACAACAACATAAACAGACAACTATTAGATACGGCTACCATATCATTGCAAATATTCACCCAAATCATGTGTAATATAAAGTTCGCCTGGTATCCTATACCAGTGACATTTCAAACCAGAGGTAATATACACAGACTAAAATCAATCTGTTAAAAGGAGTGTTTTTCTTTGCAGGTTCATGTTCTCTCTACAGGATAAGGAATGGAAACTGTGTTGGAATGTTAAATCACATACTGATTAGAACAACATTTACAGTGAACATAAAACCATCAAAAACAACAAAAAGAAATAGCATGCCGAGTGACAAAAACTTGAAATCTAGATATGCTGAGACACTTTCTAAGCCTAATTCTGTGGATGTACTTGAACATGAGCTTGATGACCCTATCCTTTTGAATGAAGTGAGGTTGCCATGCTGAACAACAATGCTCCATAAGTGACCTCCATGCAGGATTGCATGAACTTGGAATAGGTGAACGGAGTGTATTGTTGACTATACCTCCTACAAAATCAAAATAGTAGCATATTGTTTTTAACTGTCAATATATTTGTTAAATGCCTACACCAAAATCCATCTA
>VDFB02066947.1:0-21442 GCA_007258455.2 Sequoia sempervirens
TAGTTCCTATTGACCACCTTTTGATGACCCTTTTGACTTTTTATTGCTCTAAACATGTCAGAATCTGAAACCATTTGCACCATTGTCTTTTTGGCCATTAAATTGACTTATTGAGACACTTTCCAAAATTTTCTATCACTCGGCCAAAATTTGAAAATTTTCCTGAGGGGGCATCCACACTCCATACTTTCGCTGGGGCATGACTTTAAATTAATTTTCTTTGTCACAATGCAACATGTTACATTATGACAAAGAGGGGCAAAATGTAGACACTTAAAAATGATCTAGGCCCACAAGCTTTGTTTTACCACATTTGGCCTAGCATAATTATGGCATTTTAATTATGTCCTTGGTCCACTTTCCACCATTATTTAAATAATTTATTATTATTTAATTAATTCATGTCTTTTTATTCTTCATGATTATTAAATAAATAAATTTTATTTATTTATTAAATGCATCTTTACTTGTCTAAATCTTTCCATAATTAAATAAATGTCTTAATTTATTTAATTACCTTTATTCATTTATGTCTTCTTGATTATTAAATAAATGAATTTTATTTATTTATTTTATATGTCACTAATTTTTAAATCTTGTTATAAATTAAATAGATTTATAAATTTATTTAATTAATCACATTCCCTAAATTAAATAATTATCTTTAATTTTTTAATTGACTTATTTAACATGTCTCTCATTTTAAATAAAATTAATTATTTAAAATGGCCTCACATTATTAACTATCGCTTCTTTTAGTAAATAATCTGAAAATAGATTATTTATTATCACACAAAATCCATATTTTTGAATTAATTTAATTCAAAAATGGTAATATTCTTCCATAAATCAAGTAAATGAGCAAATTCTTGATTTTCCAAATCTATTTTTTCAGTTCAACCATTATCCTCTTCATTTTTCGAATCTTATGAATCAGGTAATCTTTATCTTCTTGATTTTTGAAATCTTTATCCTTTTGGCTAATTGTCACATTTATTCTCCACCATTGATGCAATTTTCTAAAATTGCTTCTTGGCCACTCACTTCAAGTTTTTTCCCTAAACCTAATTAGGGATTGTCACATGAAATCTCAACCGCTGATTTTAGGTTTCCATTGCGGTCATCCATCCAAAATTGCATTTTTCTATAAAATGTCAGTTGTGCTCAGATTTTGGACTTACACACTCACATGCTTCATTGATACATGCATACTTTTCATATTTGATTATTCATTAAGTCTTCAAAATTTTCTTGGCATAGGCATAGTCAATATTAGCATAGTTTAAATGTTATCATTTGCATGATAGCATTTTTCATTCAAATCCTTCAAAACTTGCATAGGACATTGTCATAGTCATTTGCTCACACACACGAATCTAAGGGAAACAATCATACAATTGCTACAAGCTAAAAGGTGCTATGAAGATGAATCATGAAGGCTTCGAGGAATCAGGTATAATCCTTCTTGTTATTTACTTTCATTGTACTTCATATTTTCATTGGGTTTAGTTTTATTGGTTTAATCTAATCATCTAATCTAAAAATTCCCATTGATACACCTATATCATCACAGTCTAGATAGTATGCTAATTTGATGTATTAACATAGAAGAAGTACAAATGGCCTTATAAGAGGTACACAAAGGTGTTTGTGAGTCCCACTCTAGAAAACCTAACCTAATCCAAAAATTGCTTAGAACAAGGTACTATTGACCCTCCATGGAACAGGAATGCATTCAATATTCTAGAAAGTGTCATCAATGCCAACAACATAGTGACCTTGTTCATGAACTAGCATGAGAGTTGAGGCCCATTAGAACACCATGGCCTTTCTCCCAATGTGGATTAGAATTGGTAGGTAATATTTCACCCACTTCATCTAACGGGAACGCGTTTATTATCATAACAACAAAGTATTTCACTAAATGGATAGAGACAAGTCCATTAACCTACATCACTAGAAAATAAATATCAAAGTTCATTCTAAATTATCTAATTTGTAGATATGGAATTCCCCAAACAATAATAATGGACAACAAAACCCCATTCAAGAATCAAGATGCTTAAAAACTCTATTCCCAATTTTCTATCCAACATAGATTCTCCATGCCTTTTTCCCCCAATGAAATGGTTAGGTTGATGCATCTAATAAAACCATACTGAAAATACTAAAAAAAATTGTTAATGTGTTGGAATTATGGAGCCTTTAAACATGAGCATGAAGTGTAGATGGATTGTTTTTGTTGTTCATGTTTTTTCATTGATGTCAACATGGTGACAATTGTACAAGAAGTTTACTCAGTTTACTGAAAGCTATTCTCTACTAATAGTGTTCTTTTGTGATGAACTAGTGTGTTGGTTTTTGAGTCTAGAACTCACCGCAAGAAAAGATATGAATCTAATCTCTTAACCATGTTATTATGTCTCACTCAGATAGCTAAATCCTAGATCTTGAGAAGTTTTGGGTTGTGAGTAGAAATTTATCATTGACATAGTTTACCTTTGTATTCTACTATTGTTTCTCTGCTCAACATATCAGTGTGGGAGACTCTACATCTCTATGATGGTAGTATGATGATAAATTGATGTAATATCAGATCTAGGTGGTGTTTTCTTTGAGGAGTGTGTGTTTTTATGGAGTTTCTATGGATTGCATCCTAGTATTGGCTGACCTAATGTATGCAATATCCTAAGGAGACTAGTTATACTTTATGGATGTTTGTCGACTTGATATTATGCACTACATGGAAAAAAAAATTAATCATATATGGTGCCGACAATAGTGTTTTAATTATTTTTCTTTCATCTAATTAAGATGACCTAATTGATGAATGAGATTTACTTACATATGTATAATATTCTTTGAAGAGGAAAAGAGAGAGAGAGAGAGGGCTTGTGGTCTATGGAGAAGTATGATTGTGTGAGTATGGAAGGAGAAGAAAGAGAAGTATGGTGAAGTGCAAAGAGGATCAAGGGATAATTAAAGATGTGAGTCTAAATGCTTTATCAGTTGAGGATCAAAACAAAATTGTTCAATGATTTCTATGAGGCAATTTTTCTTATTCAGAGCTTCATTGGAACTAAACCCTACACACTAAAGGTGTATTCTATCAGTTCATACTTTTGGCAATGTGCCATAATATTTGTATCTTGGCAATTAGTCATCTTTTGTGTTTAGGCTATGAGCCTTTCAAGGAAAATGAGTCTTGGTAGTGAGCCCTATAATTGTTAACTAAATTTTTCCTACAACTCAATTAAGTAGATTTGGACAAAGTATTTGCAACTAAAGAAGAAAGGTATATACAAATTTCAGCTAATATTTTTTCATTACACAAAATATGTTTTCAAATGAAGTATTATACAAATGTTTTACAATAGAAAAGATACAGAATTTGCATAAAATATTGTTGTTTTATTCATTGTACAAAAAATGATGTCCTACACAATCCGTGGGAGTAACTGATCATACGTGATGAAATGTAAAACAAAGAGTAAACTATACAATTGAAGAAGTAAAGAACATGAAAGGAAGTTTGATTTGTTATTTCCTGAATGATGAATCACAAAGTTTTCAGTTGTGTTTTTAGCTCTAGCTCCTTTGTTGGTTTCTCCAGAGATACCTACAAAAATAGATTGTGTTAGAGCTTAGAATCAAATTTCTCTTCATATGCATGCATCCTCAGATATATAATTCACTCCTATGAAATATTTGATCAAATATATGATATTTCACAAATATTTAGGAGCAGAAGATTCAATGCATCATTGGAAGCTCTTAGCTTCATTATTTTTTATAAATTATTTGTTCACTATGCAAGAACATGTTCATTTATCATTACATGATTCATCTTGTTTGACATCATAGCATGTGGAGTAAAATGGGCTCCCACAAGGATTGAGCCCAACATACTATCATTGTCCTCATAGGGAAGAGTGCTATTTTTTTTAATGATAAGTGTATACTAGGATGGAAATAGAAAGGGAATTGAATGTAAAGAAGGATAAAGGTATTGATACAAGATAAAGGCATTGATACAGGTCAAAAAAGAGACTATCTTCATGGTGATAAATGGTGACAGTGGTAACTAAAATAGTATTTCAGATTTTTAAATTAAAGTAAGGGATAGTAACCTTCACCTCCCCACACTTTAACAATCCATACTCACCATAAAAGAAAACTAATGAAGTTATAATGCACAGTCAGGTCAGTGTTGAGGACAAACCTATGGTGAAGAGAAGATGATAGGCCTGAGTAAAAGGCATCGTCTCTAAAAGGATTTAAAACAGTCATAGCTATGAAAGGCCATAGGAATTTTTATCATTTGAATGACTTTTGCAAAGAAAATCTCAATGCATATTGAGGGAATATAATGCAAAAATAAGAAAATAGAGGTAGTTATAATAGTCATCATAGGGTCCACATATGGATGACTTTCTAGTATTAAAGTGTAGAACTGTAATATGCAAAATAAAGGTCACCATAGGGCCCATGCACTATAGTAATTTTTTTGACTAAAAAGGGGGGTAGCCCTAAAAGCCCATGATAGATTCAATAAGGCATGAAGAAATGAGAGAGCTTAAAATACGACTAGCAGTCCATCTCTACAATACAATAATGCAGCTAAGAGAAAAGAAGAAAATAAAATGAGTACAAAAAGTGAAGTTGTTGAGAGGGTAGCCGATAAAATTGAGAACACTCATTAGTATAGTGCAATGGTTACTTCAAAGTGCAAATATATTCTATGAAACCCTACATATTTGAAGATAACAATGACAGTGAGTACAAAATTAATCCTCCATAGTTACTATATATCAGTAGTTCCTTTAGCTAGTGCATGTTGGTATGAAGAGATATTGTCATGCAAAGATAAAATAGTTTAATGAAAGATAGTCATGCTAGTAAGTAACCTTTTATAAGGTGTCACATTATGTACTGATCATGAAAGGAAACATATGGGTATGTGTAGTCCTTATAAGGGAGGCATAAAAACCTTCAATTTGCGATTAATTTCAATAATGAGCCTACAACCTTAACAAACAGTGTTATATATAGTTAGTTTTAGGTCAAAGTTCTTCTTTTGAGTTTGTGGAGTAAATTACTTTTGTTGTGAATAACATCATGGTGGTAGATCTATAATAAAGAGAGAAACTACAAATTCGACAAGTAGAAAATACGATAGAAAATGATAGTTTCCTTCAGCTTTTTGTCATAACTAAAGCAGAAGCAAGCATGTTCTTTTATAGAAAAGGAGAAAAATGGCATCATTCACAAAAAAGAGCTTACCCACATGTTGTTCTAGCTAGTTTTTACATAGATATCATGGAGAAAACTCCATAAAAGATCCAATTAAACCCTAAGTGGTGGTGGTGATAGAGCAAAGTGAAAATATTACAAGTGTAAAATGAATAAAACAAAATAAATGTTGTGGGTTTTTTTGTCCTTAGAGTTGTCTTTGTGGCCTAAGTTTGGCCAACCCTTTTTGGGGTAATTTTTCACTTTGTTTTAAACATTTTTTGCATGAGTATAAAAAATTAGTCAACCCCCTTAAATTTTGCATAGGTTGAAAATGCAAGAAAGTAGAAAATACATAACACCTAGTGAAGTGAGTCATAATTATTTACTTCATTCCTTGCTTAAATTGTTAACTTCATGTAAAAATCATGCAAAATCAGAGGAGAGGAGTTAAATTGGAGAGTTTTCCCTTGATTTTCAGTTAACTGAGTGAGTTTGAAGTCCACTTTGGTCAAACTAGTTGAGATGGTGTGTTTGAGGCTATTTTAGCTCAAATTACTTTAGTTTTGACCCTTCTTTTGGGGGGTTTTCATTTTTGCTCATGGATCATCTTGGAGGAGATATTTTTAGATGTAGTTAATTGTCAATGCCACCTCTTGGTACTTTGTGACTCTTTTGTATATAGAAGGGAAAACCTATGTTTTTTCTCATTTCTTGCTTTCTTGTCTTCTCTTACACATTCAGAGAGGCTAGAAGTTTTGTAGCTCAAACATTTTTTTTTACAGTTATGATACAGTAGCAGGTTATTTTCATCTTATTTTTGCATAAATTCCTTCCATCCTTCAATACAATCAAGTGTTACCTTCTCAATTTTAGGTGTTTTTTCATATTTTGAATGACTTGATGAAAACTTAATGTTTTTTATTAAAAAAAACCTTAAATATCTATCTCGTTCATCATTACATATACACAAAAGCAGTTAAACATCACAGGTTATAAATTGTGCCTTTGTTTTATCTTGCATTCTGAGTTGTGAAAACATTGTTTTCCTTCAAAGGAAATAGATATTGTAGGTCATTTTATGAATTACCTATGTGATTAAATTTCCCAAACTGAGTTGTGTGAACAGATTCGTTAAAGGGTAGTTGTGAGCCATTTTTGCATGTTAGTTACATTATCAGTGCATCACCCTCTAGATTCAATTTTCCATTTCAAACAAGTTATATGTCTTCCTTTTTCCCATCAAGGTCAATACTTTCTAGGAGATCAAAAGGGGAACTAGCCGACAATCTAGAGATTTACCTTCATTATGAGAAACCTATAGGTTTGAAGGTGTTTCCATGTTATATGAGATTGATGAGCCTTCCAGCTCTTCATTCGGGTGCAATCCTACGTGTTAATAGTTTTTGGCACACTTGGTGGGAGAATTTGGGTTCTCCTAGTTCAAAACCTTTCTAAATAATTCTCATTTTTGGTGCGAAAATCAATACTTACAGCCTTTGGGGTAGGATCTACACACACACCTATCGACTTAAGGTACAAATCTACTAGTTTCAAAAGGTCTAGTGTTGGTATGTTACAAAAATCATATATTCACTCTATTTTCTAGCTCTTTATATGAGTAGAAATGGCATATTTTCATAGTCAATATGAATATCTACCACCATACTATGAAAATGTTTTCCATGAGGCTCCTTATCATCCATACTGAAGTAGCTATAATGCTATTTTTATTCAAAATAACCCTATTATAGCAAGCTATCAACATACTCAAGATGCTTACCACATACCCATCTCTACCTAATCTTCCAATCAGCCTCAAAATTCTAAAATTATGGAGTTTAGAGATATGACAAACATGATTTAATATACCTTGCTAGGCTTCAACAAGCAAATTGATGAAATTTACGGGAGCAAGAGATCAATTTATAGTTGGAAGAATTTTCTTATCAAGATTATCTCCATGAGTAGGAGGAGTTGGTCATCAAGCCCAACTTCATAGGCAATAATTAGAGGCAAAAGGTAGATAGTTTGCAAAAAAAATTGCAAAAGAGTTGGTAGCTCAAAAAAGGAAATATGAGGAGAAGCTTGCAAAATTAGAATCACAATTGAGCCCTTCCCCTTCATTAGAAAAACCTATACTTAAGCAAGAAGCTAACCCAACTATTTCCTTACCAAACCCATTTTTTGGAAAAAGGGATTCCTATGTTTAATACACTATGCTTCATAAAAGATGAACCTATTCTTGACTAGGTTTAGTCTACAATCCCTCAAGAGCATTTCTTGAAGAGCCTATTTGTCCTCTAACATCCCAAGAAACTCCATAGGTTTATCTAGTTGGTCCTATTGTGTCTCCAAAGAGCCATTACAATGAACATAATGAGCTAGAGCAATAGGATATAAAGAAATAAGTTGATATATAAGACATGTTACAAGAGGTAAATGATGTTGTAGATCAAGAGCGGTAGGGTATAGATTAAGAAAAGGCTAATAATTTTCAAGTTTTAACTAATTTATTTGATGAATTGCCATTTTTTGTGTGTGATGAAGAAGGTGAAACACAAATCACAACCATTTTAGATTTAGAAAAAAAAGAAATGATTCAAAAATTTGAAGTTTTGACTCCTCAACAAGGTTGTGACAAGGTAATAAACAATCCTCTTTCACATAAAATAAAAAATGAGATTGAGGACTTATTTTGGAATGATCTTGAGGTTTTTGTTTCAAGTTTAGACACCAAGCATTCATCTTTTCATGAAGAAGAAAATTAGGAACAACTGGTTGTAAAGGTGGAAAAAATGTTGAGGTGCATGTTTTAACTAATTTATTTGAAGAATTGCCTTTATTTTTTACTATTGATGAAGAGAATATATGTGAGCTAATAAAATTGAAAAATTGTTATCAAATAGAGCATGAATATCACATTGAAAGATAGTTGATCCATTGACAAATGACTAAGGACAACCTTGTTGTGGAGGTTCAAGAGTGTAGTATGCATGTTAACATGCCTAAAATGGAGCATTATTAGGAAATTGAAAGCATGGTTCAGATAGAGAAAGAAAGGGTGATGGTTGAAGAGTCAATTGAAAAAGAGGAAGCAAACAAAGAAATTCCAAAGAGAAGCATCTCAATAGGATGCCCAATTAGAAATTTTTCCAGGCTAGAGGAAAAACATGAGATTGATGTTGAAAAACAACAAATTTCACCTACTTATGCACTTCAAACCAACAACATTCTTGATCAACCTCAAATGATAGGTGGTTTTGTCTATATTTTCCAAGAATTTTTATAGCAGATGCTTGTATTTCTAGCTATGATTTACTTATTTTCAGTGATTCAAAACTGTGTAAATCATTCTTTTTTGAGAAGAAAAGGAAGCTACTTTAACTAATCTGTGAATGGATGTATTTGAAGGTTTCAAGGATGATTGGTTAAAGTAGGATAGAATAGGTTTTTCATTTCTCCAAGTGCTCTAGAAACTTTTCTTTTCAGTTTAGTTTTATTTTCCAAGAAGTGTTGTTGCACAATTGTTGGCCCTGTCTTAAACAGTGCCATTATAGTTGTTTTTTGTTTTGTTTTGCTATTGTTTATGTTTCAAACAACTGAGTTATTAAGGTTTTCTATGTCAAGAGAAGCAATAATGGACTTCTATGCCCTATGGATATGCATGGCTACTGATCCTATTTGTTTAGTTGGAAAACACCCCTAAGATGTCGCTAA
This sequence comes from Sequoia sempervirens, assembly GCA_007258455.2. Classification (NCBI taxonomy): domain Eukaryota; kingdom Viridiplantae; phylum Streptophyta; class Pinopsida; order Cupressales; family Cupressaceae; genus Sequoia; species Sequoia sempervirens. Next base: position 8,953 of record VDFB02066947.1, read on the forward strand.
AATGTTACCTAATTTTTTCTTACAACTCAATCAGTTAGAGTTGGAGAAATTATTTGTAGCTAAAGAAGAAATTTATATAAAAATTTCTACTAATTTTTTGTCATTGCACAAAATATTTTTTCAAATGAAGTATTATGAAAATGTTTTACAATAGAAAAGATACACAATTTGCATAAAAAAAATTGTTGTTTTATTCATTGTACAAAATATGATGTCCCACTCAAGTCATGGGAGTAACTGGTCATACATGATGAAATGTAACACAAAGAGTAAACTATACAACTAAAGAAGTAAAGAACATGAAAGTAATTTTGATTCATCATTACATGAATGACGAATCACAAGGTTATTTGTTGTGTTTTCAACTACATCTCATTCGTTGGTTGCTCTAGAGATACTTGCAGAAATAGATTATGTTAGATATTATAATCAAATTTCTCTACATTTGCATGTATCAATAGATATATAATCTACTCCTATGAAAATTTTGATCAAATATGCAATATTTCACAAATATTTAGGACTAGAAGATTCAATGCATCATTGGAAGCTCTTAGCTTCATTATTTTTACTAACTTATTTGTTCACTGTGCACGAATAGGTTCATTTATCATTACATGATTCATCTTGTTAGACATTATAGCACATGGAGTAAAATGGTATTCCACAAGGGTTGAGCCCATCATACTACCAGTGTCCTCTTAGGGAACAATGCTTTTTTTTTTTTGATAAGTGTATACCAGGATGATAATAGAAAAGGGTGGTGAATGTCAAGAAGGAAGGATAAATAAGTTGATACAAGATAAAGGAATTGATAAAAGGTCAGAAAAGAGACTATCTTCATGGTGATAAGTGGTGATAGTGGTAACTAAAATAGTTTTTAAGATCTTTTAATTAAAGTAAGGGATAGTCACCTTCACCTCCCCACACTTTGACTATCCATACTCACCATAAAAGGTAGCTAATGAAGCTATAATGCACAGTAAAGTCAGTGTTGAGGAAAAACCTATGGTGAAGGGAAGATGAAAGGTCTGAGTAAATGGAATCATCTCTAAACGAATTTAGAATAGTCATAGCCATGATAGGGCATAGGAATTTTTATAGTTTGAATGACTTTTGCAAAGAAAATCTCAATGCACATTGAGGAAATATCATGCAAAAATAAGAAAACAGAGGTAGTTATAACAGTCATCATCTGGAAAACATATGGATGAATTTCAAGTATCAAAGTGTAGACCTGTAATATGCAAAAGAAAGGCCACCATATGGCCCAAGTACTATAATAGTTTTTTGTAACCAAAAAGTGGGGTAACCCCAAAAGCCCATGATAGAGTCAATAAGGCATGAAGAAATGAGAGAGCTCAAAATATGACCAACAATCCATCTCTACAATACAATAATGCAACTAAGACAAAAAGAGACAATAAAATGAGTATAGAAAGTGAAGTTGTTGAGAGGGTATTCAATAACAGTGACAACACTCATTAGTATAGTCCAATTATTGCTTCAAAGTGAAATGTCTTATGCGAAACCCTACATATTTGAAGATGGCAATGATAGTGAGTGCAAAAGTAATCCTCTATAGTTACTATCTATTGTTAGTGCCTTTAGCCAGTGCATGTTGGTATGAGGAGATATGGTCATGCAAAGAGAAAATAGTTTAATGAAAGATAGTCATGTCAGTAACCTTTCACAAGGTGTCACATTATGTATTGATCATGAAAGGAAACATATGGGTATGTCTAGTCCTGATAAGGGAGATATGGAAATCTTCAATTTTCCATTAGTTTCAATAATGAGCCCGCAAACTTAGCAAACAGTGCTATGTATAGTTAGTTTTGGGTCAAAGTTCTTTCAAGTTTTGTGGAGTAAATTACTTTTGTTGTGAATAACATCATGGTGGAAGAACCGTAATAAAGAGAGAAACTACAAATTCAACAAGCATAAAATAATATAGAAAATGATAGTTTCATTCATCTTTTTTTCATAATTGAAGTAGAAGTAACCATGTTCTTTCATAGAAAAGGAGAAAAATGACATCATTCACAAAAAAGAGCTTACCCACGCATTGTTCCAATTGGTTTTTGCATAGATCTTGCAAAGAAAACTCTAGAAAAGCTCTAGTTAAAACCCTAAGTGGTTGCCTCAATAGAGCATAGTGAAAAGATTGCAAGTGTAAAATGAATAAAGCAAAAGAAAGGTTGTGGGTTTTTGGTCTTTAGAGTTATCTTTGTGGCCTAAGTTTGGTTGACCCTTTTTGGGGTAATTTTTCACTTTGTTTTAAACATTTTTTGCATGAGTATAAAAAAATTAGTTGCCTCCCTTGAATTTTGCATAGGTTGAAATGAAATAAATAATGTATAATATATTGAAGCAATCAATTATAAGTTGCTTCAATAAATATCATGAAAATGCAATAAAGTAGAAAATCCATAACACCTAGTGAAGTGAGTCATAATTGTTTACTTTATTCCTTGTTTAAATTGTTAACTTCATGTCAAACTCATGCAAAATCAGAGGAGAGGAGTTAAACTAGAGATTCTGGCCTTGATTTTTAGTTAACTGAGTGAGTTTGAAGTCCACTTTGGTCAAACTAGTTGATAGGGTGAGTTTGAGGCTATTTTATCTCAAATTACTTCAATTTTGACCCCTCTTTTGGGTGGTTTTCATTTTTGCTGGTGGATCATCTTGGAGGAGATATTTTTAGATGGAGTTAATTTTAGGTGCCACCTCTTGGTACTTTGTGACTCTTTTGTATATAGGAGGGAAAACCTATGTTTTTTCTCATTTCTTGCTTTCTTGCCTTCTCTTACACATTCAAAGAGGTTGGAAGTTTTGTAGCTCAAACTTGTTTCTTTTACAATTATGATATAGTAGTAGGTTATTTTCACCTTATTTTTGGCATAAATTCCTTCCATCTTTTAATACAATCAAATGTTACCTTCTCAATTTCAGGTGTTTTGTCATATTTTGAATGATTTTATGCAAACTTGATGTTTTTTATCAAAAAAACCCTCAAATTTCTATCTGGTTCATCATTTATACACAAAAGAAATTAAACATCATATGTTATAAATTGGGCATTTGTTTTATCTCACATTTGAGTTGTGAAAACACTATTTTCCTTCAAAGGACATAGATCTTGTAGGTGATTTTATGAATTACTTATGTGATTGAATTTCCCAAACTGAGTTGTGTGAATAGATTTGTTAAAGGATAGTTTTGAGCCATTTTTACATGTTACTTACATTATTAGTGTATCACCTCCTAGATTTAATTTTCCATTTCAAAAAATTTATCCTTCTTCCTTTTTCCCATCAAGGTCAATAGTTTCTAGGAGATCAAAAAGGGAACCAGACCATAATTTGGAGATTCACCTTCACTATGAGAAACCCACAAGCTCAAAGGTGTTTCCATGTTACATGGGATTGCCGAGCCTTCCAGCTTTGCATTCAAATGCAATCCTACATGTTAACAGTAATATCTTCTATCCAAATATAATATATTATGAGTTAATCCTCATAGTGGTTTTTTCCATTTTGGGTTTTCCACATAAAATTATTGGTGTTCATGTGTGTTGATGCATTGATTTGTTTTCATGTTCTCTCTTGCTGATTTAGTTAGAATTGTGATAATGTTAAGATGAATTTTATTGGAATAGTTTTATGGAATACTTATTCACCCCTCCCCTCTCAGTATTCTAGATATTCAACAATTGGTATCAAAGATCGATTCCTTTGATGGAGCCTAACAACTTGAGGAGGGTACCAAAATTTGAATATAAGAATTTTTTTCCTTTGGAAGTGATCTCTAAAGAAACTAAAGATTTAAAGAATAAGTTGAAGGAAGTGAATGATTGTATCGAAGACCTAGGGAGAAGATATGAATAATCCTATGATCAATTGAGAAGAGAACATGATGAGATCACTAGACTGTTACAACAACTGGAAGAAGCAAAAAAAATTGAATGTTGTCAACAAGTTGAAATTCAAGAGAAAATTGATGAATGTGTCAAGCTTGAGCAAGAAACAAAAATCTTGAGATCAAATCTGGAAAAGGAAAAAAGTTTTGAGGATAAATTTAAGGTAAGCTTTGTAAGGCTTGATGATTTGATTTTTTCTTAGAGACTAGCAATGGATAAAAGTGGTTTAGGGTTTGAAGAAGGTTAGAGTTAAAAAGTGAAGCAATCTTCCGGGAAGAAGACTCAGTGTAAAGATGGATGAATCAAGAACTTAACAAGCAATTCTGGAAGGACTCCCATCAGACAACCTAATGCTCAATGGTACATTTATTTCAATGGTGTTTTTCATTCCTGCAGTAAATTTTGTCATAGGGAAAAAGACTACAAAACTAGAATGAAGGATACTCTTTCACTCTTCGACAAATGATTTAAGTGCAAGAAGGTTGGATATAAAGCTAATTAGTGCAAAAATAGATTGAATAAAAGAAAGAATGGAAGGAAGAATGTTATTTGTTGTGATTGCAGCAATCCAAAACATCTTGCTAATAACTGTAGAAGGAGAAAAGATAACTATCCAATAAAGAAGCATGAACCAATCATTGATCTAGAAGAAGTGAGAAAAGAGATGAAAAGAATTCAGAGAAAGGAAGGAGAATTCAAGAAAGTTGAATAAGAATCATCAGTCTTATCTATGCCAAATTTTGGTGCAGATACACCCATCAATTTTTTAGTACAACAATGACTAAGGGGGAGCAATTATCAAAAAAATTAATAGACCCCCTCATCGATATTTATGTCACATCATGAAAAAAGTATATTTAATGTGGTAACAAATATAAGGAATTTTTTAGAATGAATTTTGTAGAATTTGAAAGGATGGAGGAACACATAATTTTTGAGGTAATCTACCTACAATTTGAGGCATTTATTGCACAAACATTTAGAATGAAAAAAAAAAAAATAGATGTATCAAGGAGACCATATTCAAAAGGCATATGTATTTTTGGAGAAGATTGAAAAGGAATTTTAGAGAAATCATAGCAATTTAGAGATTTAGGGTTTAAAGGGAAAAGAGATTTAAGTGGATTCAAAGCATTCTCTGGAAGCTATATATCTATCTATTCTTTGTTGACAATTAGAGAGGTATTCCTTCTTGCACAATCTCTCACTTTTATTTCTATGGATAATTTAAAGGTTATGAGTATTTTGGATCTATTGCAAGTCAATTTGAGGAAATATTTGACAAATCTATCAAAAGAGTCAGTTGGTGCATTCTCTTGCATTCCTCCTAGAGTGTTGCCCATTGAAGATATCTATGCATTCATCTATAGTAAGATAGAGGAAATGTCACCAGTTTAGTTAAGTATCCTATGGAAGAATGAATTGGAAGAAAACAATGATGCTTACAAAATGTTAGTTGAGAAGAAGTTGGATATTTGGCAGAAATCCCCTCTGTTTGAGTTCGACAAGAAGTATATTCGAATAGTTTTGAGTAGGATTCATGATGAATCATTGTGGATTGATGAAGCACATTTGATTACCAGAGAAGCAATCAAAGATGTAATTGGTTTATGTTCCTCTAGATTATTTCCCAAACAAAAGGTTGTGAATGAGCAAGAGATAATTGAGGTGACTGGTATGACCCTCGAAGGGAAAGAGCTTGTTTTGAGAATAATTAAAGATTTGGTCATTAGGTATGTTGTGATGGTTATTGGTCATAAATTTTTCCTACTTAGTGATGACCTCATAGTTTCTACTACTATTGTACACACTGCTATTGATATGGTTAGAAGGGGTATGAATTATGACCTGTTTGAGCTACTTCAAATACATCTTTTGAAGAACTTAAAGGAAATCAAGAAGAGAAAGAAGAATACATTTTGGTACAATTTTTTTATTTTTTTCTTACTCTTTTACTTCTTGAAAGAATTACCAATAATAGGAAGGATAGAATGGAAAAATATAGAGCCTATTTCCCACCAAATTAGGAATTTCATGATAAATCTGAGACTATTTCCCACCAATATAGAGCCTATTTCCCACCAAATTCAGAATTATCTTGGTTTAGATGCTCAAGAGACTGCATTCTTTGGAAAATTTCAAATGATGATGAACAAAAGATTCAGGATTCCAAGAAGTGTCACTGAAAGGTACTCCAAAAATATTAATTTCCTAGTTTCTACAAATTTCAATCATATGGAAACAATTGAATCTAGGTTGGTGTGGATATTTGAGTTAGTTTATGAAGTGTCTGAGGTTGATATTGATCATTATGTAAGAATTCTTTTGGAAGGCCCTAAGAATCCCAATGTAGAAAGTACCTTCGGTAGTGCAACCAAAACATGGAAGAAGAGAAAGAGTGTTGTCAAACAAGAAGTCATAGAAAGAAGTGAATTAGAGAGAGCACAACATGAGCATGAAAGAATAAACATTCAAGGAGTTTTGGAAGAATTGCAAAAGGTTATTCCTGGTGATAACTTTGATTCATCTATTTTAGTTGTGGAAAATATCAGAAACATGATTAATTCTTTGAAGTTCTATATCTCTGAACTAGAAGTGCGTGCTTGAATTAGGTCTAGAGAAGAAAATCTAGAAGATATCAAGAAGAAATGTGCAAATGCACATCACTAAATGATTAAGGAATTGGAGAGTGTATAGGTTTGTGAGGAAGAGGCTCATGAACTACTTTCTTTTTGCCTAATTTGGTCTAGTAGTACATTGAACATAAGAGATGAGGTAAGGAATAGTGAAACTTGGATGAACACTCAAGAAAATATGTACAAATTGGTAGAAGATAGAGATAATTAGAGATGGTCCTACATTGTATAGCTTTAGGGAAAAATATTTTCCCTACAGGACCAAAGAACATAAGTTATTAAGAAGTTTGTGGCACTTAAAGACATGGTTAAACTCGGGCACATTCCTATATCTAGTGCTCTTAGCAATATTGGTAATTTATCAAAGATTAATCTTAGTTCCAATAATTTAGCAGATGGTATAGAGTCCTTGAATAAGCTTGAACTATTACACAAGACACTTGTAAGTGCAAAAGGTGCATAGGAAGAAGGAAAAGCTTCGTGGAAGGCCACCCTAGAGAATCTCAAAGGTTCCTCATCTTCAGGTCGATTCAACTCTTTGTGTTCATATCTTATTTTGGTTAATTCTTGATGCACAAATATATATACTAGACCCCATCCTTTTCTATTGATTTCAAAGTGGGATAGATAGAGATAGATAGAGGAAAAACATTTTTGAGAATAGTTTTGATACGGGGAGAATTTAGTTGCCTTATATTGGAATTTTTTTTGACATGCATGTTGTCATCAATGCCAAAGGGGGAGATTGTTGGAATTATGGAGCCATGAAACATGAGCATGAAGTGCAGATGGATTGTGTTAGATGTTACTATGTTGTCTTTGATGTCAACATGGTGACAACTATATGGGGAGTTTACTCAATTTACTAGAAGTTGTTCTCTACTAGTAGTGTTCTTTCATGATGAATTAGTGGATTGGTTTTTGAGTCTGAAATTCACCACAAGAAAAGATATGACTCTAAGCTCTTAACCATGTTATTATGTGTGAAGTGGTTTTTCTTATTATTTCCCTAGCCTTCTAGTTTTTGGATTCTTTTTTTGATTGTGGAAGTGTTTTGGATAATTTAAGGCCAGTTGGGAAGGCGAGCAATGCGCCACGGGGTGGTTGCACGACTTTCCCTTATTGTTTTTCTTTTTGGAGGAGCACCCAAGACACGTGTTGGGATGGTGGAAATTTACTGTAAAAACATTCTTCAAAAAGCATAAGTTTTTGACCACATGATGTGTCATCTCTCTATCAAAGGACTATGTCTTTTAAAGCAATGTTTGTTAAAGACTAACGAAACTTGCTATTTTCTCTTTGCTTGTTTCTTGGGATGGATGCTTCCATTCGATACATCGAGATAATGAGATTAGTCAGCAGGATTCATTGGATGAACTATTGTTTTTAAGATTTGATTTGGTATAGGCCTCTATCTTTAAAATATCTAAAAGACATTAATGCAATAGCTGAAGAGGTAATGCAAAGATATTTTATGAGCTAACCAAGGGGTTACAAATCAAATCGTGAGCTATCAGGTATCAACATCTGGTAGCAATTACTTTTGAGTTGAGGGAGTGTTTTTTTTCTTCAACAACTATAAAGGTGGGCAGGGGGCGACAACATAGAAAAATGAGGATTTTTCCAAGATGAGCTATTTTATTTTTTAAAAGAAGTGTTTCTTTTTAGTTTTTCTTAAAGTTTTAAAAAATTATTTTTCGTAAGTAAGTTATAGAACTACTTTATTCTAGAAAATTATATCTATTAAAATTTAAACTATTATCAGATTGGCATCAAACCTTTGTTTCAAAGTTTAGTTTTAATTAAAGTATAAATTATTGAGGGGAATTTATTGAGACTGTGCATGTATGGCCTTTTTCAAGCTTTCTTTCTTTATATTGTCATTTTGAATGAAACATTGTGTCCTACAAGCTATATGCTAGTAGTTTAAATAGCGGATTTCTATGCTTTATGCTTCTGTGATGGAATAGTAGTTTAGGAGAATCGAACTATGTCATTGAAATTTTTTTATTTTTCTAAAAATTGTTATTCTACTATGCTATGTTGTATTAGGAGACAAAGTTCTTGTAATTTCTGAAATATTATTCTTTTACTCTAAGAAATCTTTATTTTTTATTGGACCTTAATGAACACTACCTATGGAAAGATTTGAAAGTCTGCACTATGCTTATATTTAGCCTTTGTTGTTTGTTCTCTTTCCAACAATGAGGGGTTGTGGCATTTTGTGTCCTTTATATCAATCATAGGAATAAATTTGGTTTGAAATGTTGTAAAAGCTTTGGCACATTGCCTTTTATGTTTTATATTTACATTTCCTTTCTCCCTTATCTCAAAACCCCAAAAGAAGAGCTGACTTTCTATAAAAATCCCAGAGGTATTTAGTGAGACACAATTTTTCCCCCACTCGCTAAATTTCCTATAAGAATTTCAGAGATGCGCAAGCTTTTTTGATCAATAGTTCTTTTTCTAGCATGCCTAGTGGGACTGAAGTTTTTCCAAATGCCTGGTTAGAAGTAAAAAATATCCCTTAAATCAAGTTAAGGAAGGAAATTGGAAGTTTCATGCCTAGAGTCCAAATGAGAGCATCCTCAAGAGGTCACTACCAGTACTCTCAATTACCTACCTCAATAGAAGGAGAACTACAAGTTTTGTATCACTTGTAAGGAGTAATAGAGAAAGAAGTCAAAGCCCATTAGCTAGAGCCTTATCTACTCCACCCGAAGGATTAAATTTCTAGATAAGATTTCATGTATATCTGATTCATAGGAATCTTTTTCTCATGGCTCAAGTACCTCCTCCTACTCCTAGAAATTTCATAACATGGGACAGTGGTAGTCCACTACAACCTCCCACACCCCCATATGTATGGTCTGCCATACCTACTAATTCCCTCAAGGATATTCCAAAGATTTTCGGAGAAGAATTTAAAACTCCTTCCAAACACCTTCAGGATATAGTAGAGGTATGTAGGGTGCATAATATAGTGGAGGAAAATGTTGCTCTAAGTTTTTTAGCTACTTAGTTTAAAGGAAAGGCCCAAGATTGGTATTGATCTTTGGTCTTGGGTTTTATCATCTCATGGGACCAGCTTGGACAACACTTGTTTGAATGATTCTATAAAAAGGGAGACCATTCCTCACTATTGCATCAATTAATTATCATCAAAAGAGCTCTAAGAGAAGCCATGAGTGACTTCAACACCAGGTTTGATAAAAATTGGTGGAGAATTCCTTTGACTTCTCGCCCCCTAGTTGCGATGGCATTCATGTTTTATCTAAATGATAACTTCAACGGGGAGAGATATCTTGCTCAATGCTTATGAGTTGGTGGTATAGGTGGGAAATAGTTTGATTGATGCTGGGAAACTCCCACCTTGACCTCCTATGTCTATGTTTGTAGAACCCTCTAGAATGTTACAATAAGGAGCATGTTCAAGTACACCCTCTATACAAAGCAGCGCATCGGATATGCCCTAGTCTATGTATATGTATCCTTTTGCACAAAGTAACATGTCGAGTTCAAGTTCAGTCATGACCAACATTAATGGCATGAAGAATATCATGTAGACTCTTGTTAATTAATTTTTCATTCTCAAATGGTAGCAGGTAATGCCTCTGAAGGTGAACACTTAGACCTAAGGCAAAAGCAAGCTTCCTTATCAACAAAACTCATACCAAGGTCTTTCCCGAGGAGGAAGCCAATAGATGACATCCACAAACTAGATAGTTTTGGTCACCATGCCATTTCAAATAGTAAAAGGTAGTCAAAGTAAAGAATTGATAGTAGGCCAAAATAACTTGGCAATAGAGGATAACGCATGTTGCCTCACCTATAGCAATTGTTATTTCTCACAAAATTTCTCGAGAGAAAATATGCAAAAATGGATGGTCAAATAAAGAACCAAAGGCCTACCCCTGAATATGGATGAATGTAGGTCATCCAAAATGAAGAATTCTCATTTTGGTGTGCAATTGTAAGGGACATCCTTGGAACAAGGAGCAGACATAGCACCTAATCAAGTTTTATTCTCATGGTTGGAGGAAGAAGATGTAGTATATGCAAATGAGGCTCCGACGATTGGCATTCCACTGGTGTGGTCTAATTACAACATGAGATATAAAAGAAGGCTCATAGGGAAATATGTACCACAAGCCCTGCCACGTCTATAGCCATGACAACCATTCTTCCTAGAGAGATAGGATTTTTCACCCATCGTTCGACCTCGTTTCTAGCCACATAACATACCATCAACGGAAAAGCAGGTGAATAAAGCACCAAGCTCAATCATGATGGAACATTCTTTTCCAAAAACAAAAGAAATATCACTATTTAAGCCAAAGGCCCAAGTAGTTGAGACACTTAATGTGGTGGAGCAATTGAAGAAGGAACCTACCAATGTGTCATTATGGTCCATGTCATATCAATTCCTAAGTAGAAGACCTTACTTTTGGAAGAATTAAAGGTGGAAGGGGAAAGTTCATAGGAAAGCACGAATCAGTTGAACAATCAAAGTGGAAATGATAGATCTATACTCCTGCCTCAAACTCTGAAAGCAATGGATTATATAAATAATGTGAGCAGCATTAAGGAAAAAGAGGTAAGCAGAACAAAGCCCATGCCTTTCTTTTTAATGCTTATAGTAGGAGACAAATTCTTGCATAATAATATGATTGACTTAGAGGCTAGCACAACTATTATACCAAAACAAGTGGTGGATGATTTAAGGCTTAATTATGAACCCCTTGAAAGGGGAATCATGTAGCTAGATGGAAAAAAGGTCCCGACCATAGGTCAGATAAAAGATCTATCTTTAACCCATTTCACCTGCCCAAGCCAAACAGTCACTCAGGAAGTAGTAGTAATAGATGTCCCACCAGTTTTTAGGATGTGCCTATCAAGGGATTTCACTTCCAAACTTGGTGAATATTTTGAACTTGATTGGTCCCTCTTGATTTTAAGGACTAAGCAAGGGGTAAAAATGAAGATTCGTTTAAAGCCTTTGCATCCCAAACATATTGTAGACAATGTGTTCCTATGCTTTGAAGCTACACACACTACTATATCTCAATAGGAGAAATATTGTGTTGAAATGCTAGAGGATGAAGAGGACACAAGTGAGCGAGCTCCTAAAGAAGAAGTGTTGCTTAATCAACTCATTGATTCTAATCCATTCAAAAAATTCCATGCAACTAGGCTAAGCACTTATGTAATTTTTGATGATGATCAAAATTTTTTGAAACTAGTAAAGGATGAGGAGAAATATGATGACCCATCTGATAATCGGCTATGGAATCTTTTTTTTACAGTGCCAAGTGTAAGGTAGGCACTGATGTAGGTGTTTTTTTACTCTCTCCAATAGGATTTGAGATACTTAGAGCTTACCATTTCATGTTCTCATGTTTGAATAATGATGCCAAATATGAGGCCTTAGTTCATAGCCTAAACCTTGCACAAAGAATGAGTATAAAGAGAATACAATTTTTTGGAGATTCAGAGTTGGTGGTGAGCTAGGTTCATGGTCAAGTAGTAGCAAAGAATACCTGAATGAGGTCATACAAACATTGAGTCTAGGACATGATTGAAAGTTTTGAAACCTTCAATATACAATTTATTCCCCAATCCCAGAAAAAACATAGCTAATTAGATGGCATCAGTCAGATCACAATTCAGACCAACTTCCAACTCAACTAGGCAAAACACAGTTCAAGTCATTTTCCAACCCTCAATTCTAGACAATGATTAGAATTTGTAGGTTTTCAATGATGATACTTAGGTATCCACCTTCATAAAAAAGGGAGGAGTGGTTCCTAACACTCTAAACCTAGGAACAAAATTCTCATATGGGAAAGTCATCCAATTAAAAGGGAATAAGCTTCTGAGAGGATTGATTTCCCTTGAGAATGTTTTTGACTGTGAAGATGCAAGAAATAAA